>JAUCBJ010006033.1:0-37707 GCA_032718475.1 Nemertoderma westbladi | reverse complement strand
TAGATCCGTCAGCAGGTTACATGGTAGGCCTAACTACAGGGCCACCGCCTACCTGTATGTCTTATTATGACAACCTATTACAACACAAGCCAAGCCGTTCTACCAATTTAAAGTTATTTTTATGTTAAGTTAATTTGCAATTTCAAATCATTGAATCTATAATTTTCCGATTTTCAGACAAAAATTGGATGAAACTTTAAATATCTCTTTGTGGTCCTATGGAATCTGAAGCGGTTATTACGTTACGGTATTTTCGGTAATACGCAATTATTTTTTTCGGAATACAGTAACGTAACGTAATTTGGAAATTATTCCGTAATGTAATATCGTAACGTGAAAAGTTCAGTTTTTCAACCGTAACGTAACGTAATACCGTAACGTAAAACATACTTGCCGACGAATGGTATCCCTCTAGTGACCTTTACTGGAGGACTTACAATAGTTTTAAATCACAATAAGTCGTGAAATATCTTAATAAATTGTTGCTAATATGTTTTGGAACAACTGACGCTTTGGTTTAGAACAAGTGACGCGTTAGTAAGTCTTTGTGTTATTCAATGGAACTAATGACGTCCACAATTATAACTACTGACGCTTTGATTATAACTATTGACGAATCCAGTTTATAACAAAATGATGCCCGGCTTAGAACTAAGAGACTATTCCATCGGAACTAATGAGATTTACGGTTAGAACTACTAACACCCCGATTGGAACTAATGAAGTAACCGTTTTGGAACTTAAGTACTTTAGAACTAACGACACCCAATCGCATTCCTGCCTACGTATTCCTATTAGTGTCTGTTAATATTTTATTGCTTGCGTTTTCAGGTTAAAACACAGATATAAGGGCGCCAGACGATTTCCAACAAATCATAGTTGCTTTTCTAATTCTGTTGAAAATTATGGGAAATTTTTCGTATATATGCAATATAATAGTATTTTAACAACAATTATTTAAAAGTTAGTTTCGTTTACATTTTGTATATTTTCTCGTATATATTTGATATTCGTATTATTAAATATGTGAAATGAAACTATATGAAAACACATACGGGTCATACAATAGTTACAGAAGTTTTAGAAACCATCGAGATGTTAATTAAATCACACAACGAACAAACTACGACAGTAGTTAAGAAGGCGTAAATAGCATAATATTATACAGAATTAGCCTTTCACTTTCGTTACGAATCTGAAAGAAACTCCAAAATAATATAAATATTAATGTTCCTCTACAAAGTAGTAAATACACAAGATAAAATATATATAACCAGCTAATTCACCAAAATACTTTCAGTTCCAAAATCAACTGCAGTAGGCCTACTGGTACAAATGATGAAGTGCTAATATCCAAAAGAGTTAGGCAGCGGAATCAAGTGACTAACGTATAAATAAAGCAATAGAAGAGGCTAATTATTCACACCTGAACTAAATGGGTTGGGTACCCATCACAATCCCATATAAAGTTGCATGGTAAGGAAGTGCAAACACAATGCATGTAATCTGTTAACAAGTCTATTACATTAATTAATATGTAACATTAGGAGGTCGGGGTTACTTTACATACCGGCTGTTTCATAGCCAAAATGTTATGTCAAATACACGACAATAAACTCAATGTGAAAATAATATACAATCAAAATAAGAAAAAATCATAATAGTATTTATAATATTAATTAATTGGCATGGAGCTGAAAGCGTGTGATACCAGAGTTAATTAATAAGTTAGTATTAATAGTTGCACACATTTGCTATAATTCAGTACAGTGAGTCCAATGTAATGGTGGTGGTGGGGGGGGGGGGGGGGGGGGGCTGTGGCATAAAAAGCTATACATCATGGGTTAAGGTACTAGTTTATGGTCAAGCGGAAAATCAGTTCATTAGACGGAAAAATTATACAACAAACGTACAATTAAAGAAAATCCCGTGCACCGCGTTGTCAAGGAAACACGTCAAAACATAAACTGAGCAACAATATAGGCGGACAAGTAGATTAATAACAGCTGAAACGAGCTGAGAGTCGATTATTCGATCTCGATGTAACTACGGAGTAGCCACTTCATATCTCCAACTCCAAAGTAAGACGATTAAATACAAGCAAAAAACAGCTGTACTGTAAGCGAACACTGGATGGCGTTGTGTTTATATCCCATTCAAATGGACCAATAGGGTGTGAGCTCAATGGTTGTAGGTTTTGTCTTCGATGTTTCGTCATTAGGTGGTAACCAATCAGGTTGTCGCATTTGACAGAGAAATGGGGTGTTGATAATCACCTGGGTGATTGTTTACTCTGGTTGCGTAGTAACCGCTCTAACGGCGTCGGTCCACCGTCTATGGGAGTACCGGACCAGACCGACTACAAATATATTAAAATAACATTAAGAAAGTCTAACAACCGTTTAAGTAACAAGACTTCCGTTTAGGAATGAGAAGGTCAAATATTGAATGCAATTTCTAACGTAATGTAAAATAAACTGCTCTGATTGGGCAGTTGCTGAGACACTCTGCTCTAATTGGGCAGCTGGTGAGATACTCGGCTCTGATTGGGCAGTTGGTGAGATACTCGGCTCTGCTTAGGCAGTTGGTGAGACACTGTTCTGATTTGGTAGTTGGGTGGTGAGACAATCGACTTTGATTGGGTAGATGGTGAGCACTCGCTCTTATTGGGCAGTTGGTGAGACACTTGGTTCTGATTGGGCAGTTGCTGAGACACTCTGCTCTAATTGGGCAGCTGGTGAGATACTGGTGGATGGTCATTAATTGAATGCGTGTTATTTTTATAAATTGGGTCTTAGATATTGTATATAATTTAATTCTAAATTCATAAATCTCGCCTACAAACTTTCCTTTTCTTTCGATATTGTTAAATAATTATGATGACGTCATCATCTCTACTTACATGCTCCTGTCTCGTTGGTGTCGCATCATCGAATAGAGAGGAAGAGTTCCACAGATGTTGAACGGGATTGTACCCAACAGAATAGCCAACGAACTGTCTGTCATCGACACCGGAATCACGGTCTACGCTCTGATCGATACCGGGTCTAAACCGAGAGAGAGAGGCGCCTCCATCGGAGTAATTCGGAATCCCTAAATTACTCACACCTCCATCCTCACGGTGGCCTACGGAATTAATAATGTTACACAATGTACTGATATAAACTCACGTGAAAGCGATATTATAATTCAATACCGGGGAAAATAAACTGCAAACAAGTAAAATATTTTAGCCCCCATAATTGGCGGACTGACACTAACCTCTTGGGAAGTCTGCCTGCCCGTCTAAGGAATCTTCTGGGTGCCGTGGTGGGGAGGTAAACGGTGCAAATCCACCGACCGGGCCCAGACTGAACAGCTGAGGCGAAAGTCTTTCCGGCGACTTTATACCGCTAGATGGCAGACAAATATCTATAAAG
This sequence comes from Nemertoderma westbladi, assembly GCA_032718475.1. Classification (NCBI taxonomy): domain Eukaryota; kingdom Metazoa; phylum Xenacoelomorpha; order Nemertodermatida; family Nemertodermatidae; genus Nemertoderma; species Nemertoderma westbladi. The sequence goes on along the minus strand of JAUCBJ010006033.1, from coordinate 34,288 downwards.
GAAACATAAAACTTAGCATTTATTTATTATTAGATGTACTTACAAACTTGAAAGTAAATATTATAAAAGTATAAACATCCTGTTCTCAAATCCCAAAAGTATAGTCTGCAGCAACTAATTATGGGGTGGGCGACGGCCTTGGCGAGGACTAGGGATTGCAGATGGTGCAGGACTCAGAAACATCCGCCAAGACCAGCACTAAACTACCCCCATCCCCCTCTAAAACCAGCTCATTGTAAGGCCTTTTAATATTTTTAATATCCATTTATTTTGTATTAATAAAATGTTTTCTCATTTGTTGCGGAATAAGATTTCGATCGTGTTATTATAGTTCATGTGCGACCGACCTTATATTAGGAGTAAATGGCGCGAAATGACCGCAAACACAAAATACATTTCAGTGGGTTTTAAAAATTGGTTTAATTTAATTAAAAACATTAAGGTAAAGGAGCAGGTTACAGTGGCGTTGTTTTATAACCAAAACAATAAACTATACATTATTTCACTTGCGGTCAATATGCGCTGAAGATCACTATTTTCACTTGCGGTCAAAGTGCGCCACTATCTGTATATTATAAAGAAATAAATTACCCAGTTATTACTATTATCTGAATAAAATATTTACAGTATTTAATGATGATTTCAATTGATTCAACTGATTTCAATCCGGGTAAATCATTAATCAGATGACAAGCAGGTCCGAAAAATATAATGTAAACTAACTGTAACTAACTATATTATATAAACTAACATAATAAAGATATAAACTGATCAAATAATAACAAAATAAAGATATAAACTGATCAAATAATAAAAGTATTTCAGAGCCACTGAAGAAAAGTAATTGAATTGAATTTTTTGAGTTATACTAAAATATATTTCCAGCTCTGCGTATTGATTGCACTAATAAACTTACCATTCTCTATATTGTTAGATATTGATTGCACTAATAAACTTACCACTCTCTATATTGTTAGATATTGAATTGATTGCACTAATAAACTTACCACTCTCTATATTGTTAGATATTGATTGCACTAATAAACTTACCACTCTCTATATTGTTAGATATTGATTGCACTAATAAACATACCACTCTCTATATTGTTAGATATTGATTGCACTAATAAACATACCACTCTCTATATTGTTAGATATTGATTGCACTAATAAACTTACCACTCTCTATATTGTTAGATATTGATTGCACTAATAAACTTACCACTCTCTATATTGTTAGATATTGATTGCACTAATAAACTTACCACTCTCTATATTGTTAGATATTGATTGCACTAATAAACTTACCACTCTCTATATTGTTAGATATTGATTGCACTATTGAACTTCCGAACAAACCAAATCCTCTGTCTGCCATCGCGTCGCTATTATGAGTTATATAACGGTGGACACGATCCTAAAAACAAATGTAAGTTATGGGGGTTGAATAAGGGTCTAGTATTATAATAAATCAGCAATAATCTTTAATATAGAGGAAGGTTTCAAAATTAATAGACCATCTTATCCCTCAATATGAATTCAAACAGTCTGCGTCCATCATATGACCTAGATGTAACCATGGGCAACCAGACCATGCCCACAACCACCCCAAAGATACCAAGTGTTGCCCTTATGCCTCAATGTTTAAACTAAAAAGGGTCGTTTTTTGCAGAAAATATTCCACTTTTCGCTACAGTTACACTATACAGTAATTGATATAGTTTCTAACTTAAAGAGCTATTTGTAATAATTTCAATCCACCTTCATGCAAAAATCGTAAATTGTAAAGTATACAGGTAGTATTCTATTAAGGTACTGGATTAAGATAAGATTAACCAGAAGAGTGGTTGAAATTAATAGAAAAAGGAATAAGCCCATTTGGTGGAAAAAAAACTACTCTTTTTTCACTCTTTTTTAGGTTAAACCTCAGTGTACGAATTTACCAGTGGTAGTTACCACAATTTAGTGCATGTCAAGGTCACTCATTGTGTAGCATGTAACTCACCGACACAGCCGCAGTGAATGCCGCGCCTCCGCTGTTCTCCTCCAGTAGTCCTAACGGCAAGGAAGACTGCTCATCTCCTCCACTTACAGACTCCTCCTCTGGCTCCTCTGTATTCCACTGACGTTCTACGCGATTCCCATTGAACTCATTCGATTCGTCTTTATTCTGTTGTTTAAACGTCCCGGCGTTTCCAACACTCCCGGATTGGTCGTATGTCCCGTTGTTATGGAAGTCCCCGGGGTGTTGGAATGTCCCATTGTTGCAGACGTCACCTTTCCCGTCTACGAACGTGTTGGTCGGGTGAATCGGCCGGAAACCGGGGCCTCCTTCTGCGTTGTTGTAGGCGTTGGGTGGCATCTGATGGGATGGCTGGTTGCCGTGGAAACCGGGCCGATACATGTAGTTGGCGGGGAAACGACCCGACATTTGGGGATCGGGGTAGCGTTGGGACGGGGCGACGTCCGCTGATTGGATGAAGTTGGGCGGCTGCTGGAACATTATTGGATGGCGGACGGGTGGAGGGGCCCTGGGTGCAGGAGGCTGGGTCCCGGCAGCGACGGGACGGGGCGCCATGAACCCGGGCTGACGGAGACCTTGCATGGTAGGGGGTGGACGAGGGGCCATCATATTGGTAGGGTCCTGCAGGAATTACAAAATTTTAGCTATGAGAAAATTAATTTTGATTGAGTACTGTGGTAAATATGGTTAGAATTTATAGACATAAAGAGACCACTCAGGTAATGGGGTCCGCAATATCATGACGTGTCATAACATTAACGTCTGTTAGGGGTCTGGGTGGGTGTGGGGTGGGGTGGGTGGTGCCCGTTTGTTATGTTTATTTAGGTGGGTTGATGAGGGTGACTGTTATAGGAATGGGTAAGTGAAAGTATGCGTGGGCGTAATAATGAAGTATTATTCATAATTTAACATTTTATGATGGTCACTTAAAATAATCACGTATATATTTTAGCTCGTCACGTCTTAAACATTTACATTTTAATGGACATCATCTGGTGTTTTATACAGTAAATTATCTGTTACCAAAGTTTATAATATTCGTGGCCGTGTGGCTAAATGAATTTATAATATATTTTTGGGATGGGCTGCTGTTGGTTTAAATAGCAGTGGAGTATAGTATGGTGTAGGGAGTGGAGGGTGTCAATACAGTTAAATTAGTTTTTAGTTTTTAGCACTGAAAGAAAGATTAATGCATCTGTTTTGCGCAGCTAGGATTTTATTTCTTATTGAATTGCCAAATATTCTGAAACATACGTTTTATAATTTATGATTTTTGGACCGGCAATTGAAACTGAACATATCATTTCTGAACGAATTTTTCACATTTTATTTTTCACATAATTGGAATGACTTAGGAAAATAATGAAACTATAAATAACAAGAAATTAAAATTGAACCCTCGCCAAGGAGGAATCGAATTGAAACAGTTAATTTATTTATATTTTTAAAGCTCTCAAATTAACTCAAATACACGTTCTGCATTCCAAGAAGTAAATAAGTAATTAAATCTTTGGACATGCTCCAAACAGGTTATTATAACTTGAGTGGCATTGAACATAAATGTATTGAAACATTGAACATAAAACTTTTAGTCTGACGGACGGACATATATACGACGGACAATGCCAATTTGGTCCAAACTATACTGCATGCCAAATCTTACCGACTTCATGGCTCACAACACAAATAATCTATAATAAACAAAGCCTTTCGTCGTATTTCCGACGTCTTAAGTATTCGATTTTTTTGAATTGATTGGAAATGGTTACGTGTCCATTTAAAAAGATAATTTAATTTATTTTTAATTTAATTTATAATACGTCCAAAATTTGTTTGCATAATTACATCATATGAATCATACGTTCGTGTTCGGTCCACTCGAGTAAAACCTGCCTTTTCATTTACTAATTGCTGAATTAAAGGAAAGGCCTAAAACAAAATAATAAACTATAACCAAAACAATAAACTATAACTCAAATTCAAGTACTCTGGTTACAGATCTACTCATACCGGATACGAGTTGTCTGTATCCGGTTAGATTTTAAAAAGTTTAGAAGTAATATTTGTTAGTATATTGTACTATACTATAGGTACGACTAACCATTGGTTGAGGAGGGGGGCCATATAGACCGGGGAGGTTAATAGCCAATCGGTGCATAGGAGATGGTTTCATTGGTTGCTGCGTAAAGAAGCCACTAGTAGGAGTTGGTCTAGGTGGTATAGGATGGTGTTGCATTGGATGGGGAGGAGTCGGTATACCACCGCTAAACTGTAGGGGTAAATGATGCCCTAAGATATAATAATAAACAACTTGTTATCAGAGTTTAACTAATAATTTAATATAATAATTTATTTATAATCGAACTAGTCTTTTGATTAACTAATTAAATAATTATTTAACATTTATCACTAAATACAGAAATAATGGCGGTGTCGATGATATTATTACCACTTATACCATTGATACTTTTTCTGCTGTGGTGGTTGGTGATACAGGACTCAAGTCGTCCACCAACACCAAAGCTATCCTCCATTTTCTCTGGGATACTTAAAATAAAACCGAAATCCCTGATGTGGCCGGCTGCTGAACTCCAACAATGGTGCGAAGATCGAGGTTCTGATATTTTGAGAATTCCTGTACCGGGATCCAACATTATCATACTGAATTCCTTTCGTCTCATCAAACAATCCATTATAAACAAGGCCAATATGTTTGCGGATAGACCCGGTTTATTTAAAAATTTTAATCAAGGAATTATATTCACTAGCCGTCCATTATGGACTCGCAACAGGAAGGTTATAGTTCGTTATTTGCACAAATCTTCAATGAAAGATAGTAAATTGGAAGAAATTATCGTCAATGAATTTTCATACCTTAACGAGTGGATACTGTCGCAAAAGGAGGAGTCATTTGAACCCGCAATGATTCTATACAAAGTGACGGCCAATGTTATATGCGAAGCGATACTCCGTCATCGATATGATTACAATGACCCAAATCTTGATAATCTATTGGAAGCTATAGACGACGCAGGTAAAGCATTGAGCACCATCGTCCTACCAGAATTCATTGGGAATCTCCTTACAGAGCCAACAAAAAGACACACCTACGTTCAAAAGAAACTTACAGCGCATTTCCAAGAAGTAATTTCATCTCACAGAGATGATTTCGACTGTTCTGCTTCTGAGTATTCTACAGATTACATTCACACTCACATGAAGGAAGAAAGAAAACACTTAAACGCAGGAGACACGGAGAAAGCTTGTTACTATAACGACGCCAACCTCGCCGCTAATGTGGCGGATTTATTCGCAGCCGGTGCGACTTCTTCGTTAGAGTGGTTCCTATTGGCTATAACCGCCTACCCAGAGATACAGAGCCGGTGCCAGTCCCTCTTGGACGAGTGCGTAGGTCGGGACAGACTTCCCACACTCAGTGATCTAAGAGAACTACCCTACTTGGAGGCGTGCATCTTAGAAACATTGCGGGTTGGTGCCGTTGTTCCTTGTGGGTTCCCTCGGAGTACATCAGAAGCCACGCAAATCGATTCTTACAATATAAAGACGAGCGACATTATTATATACAACACGTGGAGTGTGCTGCGAGACGGCAGCGTTTGGGAGAAACCCGACGAGTTTTACCCGGAACATTTCCTCTCGGGCGACGGTAAAACCCTCGTGAAACCTCCGGAATTCATCCCGTTTGGTGTCGGATCCCGGGTCTGTGTGGGGGAACGTATCGCCATGGTTGAGCTGAAGCTGATAACCTCGCATTTACTACATCGGTTCGTAGTGTCTGCTGGAGGAGAACTACCCGATCTATTAACGGTTACCCCCGGGTTTATTTATAAACCTCTTCCGTACAAGATTAAACTGTCACCTCGACAGCCGTTCAACGTATAGGATTGTTTATATTGTTTCTATAACAACCGTTTTACAATTATCTGATTTTTGAGGTTGATTACTTTATTACATAAGGTCAACATTATTTAATTATTTACAGCGTGTTTTAATATTAACTTGTTAGCTCGCCAGCCCACAGCCCACGCCCAATACCTAGACATATTCATAACCAGAGTAACTTTTCGCAGAATAAATAAATTATAATAGATCATAACCCGTTATATTGTGTCATTTTCTTGTGACACGAATAATCCCTTGACCCTATTACAATCTAAACAGTTACCTAAAGTACTATTGCATTGCACTAAATTATATTTAAAACAAGTCACATTACGTTACGTTAAGACTACAGTTAATAATTAACACCGGGTTGTTATAAAATATGACATATAACTTATCACAATAATTAATACATCTGTGTATTCAATAATGTGTGATGTATTTAACTTGGTGTGGTTTAAATATAGTAATAATGGTATTTTTGGATCTTTTTTTTGGATTTTTGGATTCTGGATTTGCTTTTTTTTATTTATTTATATATAAAGTATTCGCTTCCAATACGGTATGTTTAAACCGCTTAGTTAAAAAATAATAATAAAATTTCCATTGTTAATAATGAAAATAAATAACAATGAACTTATTTAATGGTGTTGTTTGTCGTGGGTTTGTAATTATTGTTTGGATAATAAATAATAATATTTATTGAATATTTATTAAATTTGAATAAAATATTATTAGAAAATAGTTAACCTCTGCTAAAGTAAATTTTAGTGATGGATTGAATTTAGTAAGGGTAAAATTTAGAAGGGTAAAATTTTGACGTTTTTTATTTTTAATTTTATCTAATACAGAATTTTACGGTGATTTTAATGGTAAAATTTGCATCGTTATACGACTTTTAGTTTTTGAGATTCAACTATTTAAATATTCTACTAATTTAATAAAATTATTAGTTAATATATTAACTATATTTAAATAAACTAAATATATATTTAATTCGCGATTGTAATATATCTTTAATGGACTATTTTCTAATTATAACTGCAGAAATGGACTCCTCGTAATTTCTAGACCTTAGAACATGTCTTAATTATCGATTATAACCAATTGGTTATTGATTATTGACATAATAAATATTAACCAAACCAATAGGATATGGTTTAGCGCGAAATGCATCGCAAATGTTTACCTGCATTTCTCTGAAATGTGCTTTTTTTTTACCAAAAATCTATCTCCTCCGCCATTTCTTAACGGATTTCATTTTTTTGTGGGAGGTTGTAGCTGAGGATTGTATCTACAGAATAATGGGCCGGATTTTCAAAATTTTGTCTCCGACAGACGTTATGACGTCAGCAATGTCATTTTTCGAAAAAACAAAATTAAATTTGAGTTCGAATTTTGCGCTAAACCATCTCCTATTGGTTAATATTTATTATGTAAATAATCAATAACCAATTGGTTATAATCGATAATTAAGACATGTTCTAAGGTCTAGAAATTACGCTGAGTCCATTTCTGCAGTTATAATTAGAAAATAGTTAAGAATTGAAGATATATTTAGTTATTTGAATATAGTTATTATATTAACTAATAATTTTATTAAATTAGTAGAATATTTAAATAGTTGAATCTCAAAAACTAAAAGTCGTATAACGATGCAGATTTTACCATTAAAATCACCGTAAAATTCTGCATTAGATAAAATTAAAAATAGAAAATAGAAAACGTCCAAATTTTACCCTTCTTGTTGAACCCCCCCCCCCCCCCCCCCTTTAAGAATGCTATGCCAGCTTATCAACAAAGCTGCATCGCCACAACTCCCTATCCCCTATGACTTTCGCGAGATCATCCGCATTTCCAAGGCCAATGTCCTTTAAGAGGCGTCTCACGAAAGTCATGGGCTGTCTACCATGATTATTGTCTCCATGGGGCCGTCTCCATTGTGCACAGGGTGGTCATCACGGCGAAAACAATGTCCTGCAAAGCGGAGGCGGCTTTGTTCTAGTCCCAAGCTTGAGGGAACCAATGACACCTCCATTGTTATATAGTGTCTGGTTGGAGATGTGTTCATTGTACTTGACACAATGAACCCGGCGTAGCATTCTTGTGAATCCAGAGATCCATTCCAGAGATTTGTTGACCTCAGCATTTAAGCCCAGCATGGACTCCCATAGAGGAGTACTGGAACTACTGCTGCTCTAAATAATCGGTAATCAACTGTATGCTGATTTACCGCTGTGAACGTGACTGGACGCAATTCTCTTAATATCCGCATTCCGCGGTTCGAAGTAACACTATAATACCTTAATCTATATAAAGAGATTCGAATAAGAGAGAATAAGAGATTCGCTCCAACCAAGTGAACGGGCGCCACCTAGTTGAGGGGTATCAGTAAGTTCCTTTAATATAGTATCCAACTCACCAGGTAGAGGAACGTTAGTGGGGAAGGACATGGGTCCCACCGGCATGTGGGGCATGACGTAATGACTCGTTGGTTGGATGGCGAGTTCCGGTGATGACGCAACCGGGTAGCTAGGATGTTGTGACGTCACCACAGTGGCATCATGCCGGCTGAATGCAGCTGCCTGCTGATTCCTAAACGCGAAAAAAATGATTTGTTAAACCTGATAGAACCAAAAGAATGCGGAACAAACTAGTGTAGCAACGGGATCCCGATGCCGATGGAAAAATATCGGGATCTTTCGGGATTTGCTATATCTGAATTTATATGCCCGGCAGCTTAAAATTTGTAAAATTGTATAAAAATGTACATTTTTTCCAAAAACAAATATAATGAATAATAATAAAGTAATAGAATAGGTAAAGGTTTTGCTTTTACAAATACCTACACAGTGCTACAGAGATGAATGGCGTACTACTACTAGGATCGGCATGCTGCATTGCAGCTGCATTTTTAAGAATGCTGTGCCGGCTTGTCAACAAAATTGCACCGCCACAACTCCCTATCACCCATGACATTTGCTAGATCATCCGCATCTTTAAGGCCAGTGTCCTTTAAGATGCGTCTCAAGAAAGTCATGGGCTGTCCACCATGCTTATTCACTCCATGAAGCTGCCAAAGTACAAGATTATGCACTGGCTGGTCCTCACGGCGAAAGCAATGTCCTGCAAAGCGGAGGCGATTTTGTTCTAGTGTCAAGCTTGGGGGAACCAATGAGACACCTCCAATGTTATATAGAGTCTGGTTGGAGATGTGTGCATTGTACTTGACACAATGTACCCGGCGTAGCATTCTTGTGAATGTGCCATCCAGAGATTTGGTGTCCTCAGCAGTTAGAGCCCAGCATGGACTCCCGTAGAGGAGTACTGGAACTACTGCTGCTCTAAATAATCGGACCTTAAGTTTCCGATTAATTCTAGGTGACTTCCAAATCCTGGAAAGCCTATTCAAGGCTGCCCATGCCTTTCCCTTACGTATTCGAAGGTCCTCACCTGACTTCCGGATCCATGATCCCAGGTAACAGAAGTCGTCCACATGCTCAAGCATACCATCCTTTGAGCTTATGCTCATCCGATCAGAGACTTGCTGAGGACTTTCAAAGTTAACTGTCAGAATTTTGGTCTTTCTGGAGTTAATAAAAAGACCAACACTAGAAGCAGCATGTTCTAATGAGCTGAGGAGCCGTTGGGCTCCCTCTAATGATTCTGAGAGTACTCCTAAGTCATCAGCAAAGTCTAGATCAGTTAGGTACTTGGCTGGATTTCCTCGACTTCTGGAGCCAGTAGGTGGAGTTATCATCACCCCATCATCATTATGATGATCTAAGGACATGCGTAGAACATAGTCAACCACAATAATGAACAAGAATGGTGCAAGTGTGTCTCCTTGGAGGACGCCCCATAACACTTCAAATGGTTCTGTGTCACCGTCAACAGTAGACACAAATGTTGTCGAATCATCGTATACTGATCTGATTGCTGCAATAATTTCATCAGGAATCCCATATAATGAAAGTATGCTGAACATACGTGAGCGAGAGACTGAATCAAAGGCCTTGAAGAAGTCAACAAAGATAACAGCCAGATGCCTGTCTTTCTTTTTTGATAACTCTTCAATTATCCTTCTAAGTGCCAAAATGGGCTCCATGGTCCCACGACCTTTACGGAACCCATTCTGATTTCCACGTAGCAGTCTCTCAATGGGATCCCTGATGCGATATAATAGAATTCTATTGTATAGTTTTGCAGCAATCGAGATCAATGAGATTCCCCGAAAAGAACCATAGAGTGTTAGGTTGCCCTTCTTGGGAACTGGCACCAACTTATTTGTTTTCATTTTTTGTGGGACTCTTGTTGTACGGTACATGTCTACTATGATGGGATAGATGAGCTTTAAGCACTCAGGTATTTTAAAGACCTCAGGGGGAACACCATCTACTCCACTGGCACGATTGGTCTTAATGCTCTTTGCAGCAGCCTTCACTTCTGCAAAGGAGATATCGCCAATGGGAATATCTGGGAGTACAGACTCAGACACTTTTACTTCTATAAAGTTATCAGGCAATACCCTGTCATTATTGAGGAGCTTTTCAAAGTGGGCTTTCCAACCATTGAGGCGATCGGCTGGTGATTCAGCCTTAACCTTGGTGGTTGGTTGGCTTTTCCGCCCAGTAAGCAGATTGATCGATTTCCATGCCTGGGATGATTGCCTGCTGTCGTCAGCATCATTGATGGCATCAACCTGTTGGTTTATTAGCTCCTGTAGATTAACAGAGTACTGCCTGTTCAGGGACCTAGATGCAGCCTTAACTGCATTCTTGGCCGCTGTAGTCTGTTTGAGTCGGGACTCTTTCTGCGCCTTATGAAGGTCATTTCGGCACTTCTGAATTTTGTTGTCAGTCCAGGGGGCCCTTTTCCTGTTTCGAGGGTATACAAGAACTGTTTCTGCAGCTGCTAACTTAACTGCTTCTGTAAAGGCAGTATAGCCCTCACAGTGATCTGCCGCCTCAGAGGCAAGAGCCTCATACCTGTTGCTCAGCTGTAGTGTGAAGCTGGATCTCACACTTGGCTGTTGCAACAGAGAGGACCAGTCATGCCGTGGCAAGGCAGATTTCGTTGTTCTGCTAGCACGCAGACTAAGTCTTACCTTGGCCACAATAAGGCGGTGATCACTGGAGAAGGGTCGAAGTGTAAATGCATTACAGTCTTGTATAGAGCTCCTGTATTTCCTACGAAACAGAATATGGTCTATCTGGGACTTGTGACCACTGGGTCCACTATGAGTCCATAGCTTTCCAGTTCGCTTCTTGAACTGGGTTCCAGCCGAAAACAATCCATTTCCAGAGATAAAATCCTGAAGATGGACAGAATTTCGGTTAACACTATTGCTATAGACCCAGGGCGATGTAGGTGATTGATGCAGACTTGCATTAAAGTCTCCCAGGAATGTTAAGAATGCATGCTGATCCACTCCATCAGTTGCTGCTTGTAGATTGTGGTAGAAATTTTCCACCTCCTCTACAGGGGCAACACTAGTTGGAGAGTAGCACACAATCAGAACCACCTTAGGAAACTTCTTAGCCAGTCTTCCAGAACATGAGAAGTGGCAACGGATGATGCGGTTAGAGATTTGGTCTATTTTGTCCAATGCTGCATGTGCAGTTGGATTTATCAATAGACCAATTCCACCATTGCCACTATCATCTGCTGACGCGAGGGCGAGTCGCCAACCGCCCCCCATGTCCTTAATCAGAACCTCATCAGTCTGTCCAGTCTGCATTCGGTGTTCTTGAACACCCACTGCGCTAAGAGAAAGCTTATCTGCCAAGGCAGTCAGCTCACCTTGTCGCATTGGGGACCCGAGTGTTAGGGTGTTTACTGAGGCTAGTCTAGTGACTTGCCTCAGATTCACCAATGGCTTTGTTGGTCGTGGTGGAACATGAGAGTAGCCTCCAACTCCAGAATCCCTCTCCCCATCACAATCTGGCCTCCCTGGTGACCCAGGGTTTGGGCCAGAAAGGTCATCAGGAAAGGGACTCAAAGAATTGTTGGCTGCTCTCTCTCCAGTAGGGGGTGAGACAGGCAGCCGGTCAGGAGTTAACTGACGCCTGTGAGGCCGATTGTGTCCGGTAATTCCACTGGCCTCTAGTGGCCGGACCTCCGCATTGCTAATGTAATCCATAGTGGGGGTTGGGGGGTGCTTTTTTGCCGAGTCAGCTCTCGGGGCAAATACCACACCCTGGTTTGCCATTCCACAGGGTGGGTGTCGCAATGGAGTCAGATATGAGGCCCATCACCCATATCTACTCTGGCGTACATGACCCACCATTGGCTGTTGCAGCTCATCTGCTGGGTCATGCCCTGTACCCTTGCTGCCAGGTGCAGGTCGCAGTGAAGTGCCCTCAAGAGTGGACATGAGAACACTCTACTCCTAACCAGCCATTGGTAGATCACCATCTGCCTGGTCAGGCCATATACCCCTGCAGCCAAGTATATGGGTCCTTAATCCAGGACCAAGGGCGTCCTTATCCCAGAACGAAGGGGGTCCTAGTTACAGGACCAGATTTGCCCTAGTAAGAGGGTCTATGCAGCTACAGGTGGCACCTCCTTTATGCTGCATGGAGGTGGCAAGTTTTCTTGATCAATGACCTAGAATACCTGACCTGAATGGCGGAACGTATGAAGGGACGTATGATAAACACTTTTATGTGGCAACGATTCAGTCAGACTGCAGTAGATATTAAAAATGTTGCAGAAATTATATCAAAAATGTGACTATGTAAAATGAAATACCTACGTGCGAAATAAACTACGTCTGTTAACCATTTGAAAAAAAGTCGGTGGACATTTTTACATATCTATGAATTTTTTGTTCATAAGATTTCTCGAAAGTTATTTTTATCCCTATAAAGATGGCAGGGCAGATAGCTATTTTAAGTTTTGGACGAGATGGGCCGCAATAAAATTAAAAATCCCGATCCCGTTGCAACACTAGTTTAAACAGTACGGTACAAAGAGATTGGTATAAACTGGGTGGTACAAACGGACTGGTACAAAATGGACACCAAAACAACATTTTCTTAGTAATATAATACAAATTACAACATAAAAATGATCTCGAACCAATGAACTAACATGGCCTTTCGTTGTTGGTTGTAACTACGTCTCTGATTGGCTGCCATGGCCGCCTGTCTCATCATCCGGGGCGGAATGTTACCAACCGGCATCTTCGTTGAAGATTCGTTACGGAATTTAATTGGAGACACATTGTTCGATCTATTAGTTGGTTCACTAACAGTCTCGTTAGGTGGCGTACGGGAGGGCAGTTGGAATGTGACTTGCGGTCTTTCTTTTTGTTCCAATGTTGAATTGCCACATTCCGTAGTAGCCTGGAAATATAATTATACGCGATAGAAATTTCGATAAACAAACAGGGAATGTGCGACAGGACTGGGGCCTGCGTGTAGCAGAACTGTAAACAATCAGCGAATAGCCACCAATCCTACCGGGGTTAGGGGGTCTCCAGAAAACAGTTGTAACCATGCACCAAATGATTCGTTCACTTATGTATATTAAAATTGAATTGTGACCAGAATATAAAGATGTGAGCGCGGATTAGGAAGTTAAGTGAGCGGAATGTAAAGTTGAGTGAGCGGATTGTAAAGTTGAGTGAGCAGACTAAAGGCCAACCTAATTTGACTTTATTGAAACTGACAGAGGAAATAAATGTTACAATTGTTAGCACATTTAATGAATTTTTCTTAAACACTTCCAATGAATTATATTATTATTGTATCATATATAACTTTTATATATAACGTTTATTCATATATCGGTTGATATTAATGAGAGAGATGGCAAACCCCCAACTCATTAATGAAATGAAATAAATTCACAACAAACGTAGCTGTACCTGTAGTTATTGGAAAAATACCAATCACAAGAATAACAAACGATGATGAATACACACTCAATAGTTAGAACCCATAGCAGGTCTGCCAATTTAGGGCTATTGCGCGAAAGGGCCCCCTGGGTGATGGTACATGTTTGGGCACGCATAATCACCGGCCAACGGTATAATTGGAGAAATTGGAAGATTATCAAACATTGAATGAGGGCCCCATTCTAGGTTGGGAAGGGGAGTGATTGTGCTGCAATGGAATGCTACATAGCAGCCAATATAAAACACTTTTTTGCAACGATTAAACATTGTAATCCAAATTAATTCACAATGTTTTTGTTAATAATAATTACTGAAACATAACGAAAGATTGTCACTTAGGAAATATTTTATACTTGGTACTAGAAAACATGGCGGGTAAAATATGCCAACGTAAAACAAAACCAACGTGGGTGCTTGAGCTGCAAGAGACGTCGAGAAAGAAACGGAAGGTTGAGCCAGTAGTCGAGGATACTGAGAGAGAGGAGACAGCGAAACATGTAGTTGTTGGATCTTCGAAGAGAAAGACACGGATACCAATGAAGAGAATGTCGTTGATTCACAGAAGTTCGGATTACAAGACAGGTATGAATAAATAACTCAGATAGTGTTGTCAACTTGTCAGTCTCTTGAGCTAGTATTATATTAAATGAAGTGGGAATAACATTAGTGGGAATTAAGTGGGAATAGACTTTACAGGTCTAGACTAGTAATTAATTTTACAATGAAACCAAACAGGTAACTTGAAAGTGATATGCAAAATAAGTTTTTACATATTTTTTGGCACTATCAATGTAATATAGAATCTAAAAATTGTGGTTTGGATTGATTGCGAATTTCCTTCGGTTTTTATTATAGTTTGACTCGACTATTTGAAACTCCATTTAAGATCAGATTTTTCACTCAGCAACCATGTTAAATAATTTATGTAATCCATAATATTACAGATCGGACGCAGACACAGGATATGAACGAGGTCATCGATTATTCTCTTCCACAACGAAACAAAACAAAGCCTGCAACGGAGCACAAAGAGGATACAGATAGAAAACATATGACTACCGGCTCTAACGACAGACCCTTTGTTGTATACGACAACGACTTCCATTATGATACACGGATAAATGAATCCGCAGTTTATACACATAAGTCACCACCAGCGTACGCTGATACTGCGACATGGAGCGGATACGTTGAAAGTATGACCAGTCTACAACGGAGCAGGGACCGGCTGCGGCAGATGGCCATCGACAGGCAGGCCTACGAGTCTGCCCAGCAATCCAATCACAGTGAAGATAGAATCCGCTCCCATCCAGGTATCAGAGATGTCCATTTCCAGCATAAAGAAATTATGAATACAATGGGTGATCGCTCCGTGCAGGGTGATGATACCATGTTGGTTACGGACGACCTCTTCAGAAACAAGGAAGTTGGTATGATTGGACGGGAGCCACAATCTCATTATCGTGAGGTAACAAGGGACGATCCATTAGCTCAATATAAGGAAGAAATATTTTACCAGGAACCGCAGTGCTTGGAAGACACAATGCTGTCACGAGAAGCTCTAAGAGATATCGTCAAGTCTGCTATCACCCCCCGTCTGTACTGCATGTACTCGGATAATTACAACAAGAAAAGGAAGCAGTTTCAACCGTCTCCGCCCCCACCTACAATGGTACAAGGGCCACCTAACCCAGGAAACCTAGCAAATAGATTGGGCGTAAACGAACCCACTAATACGATGATAGCAACAGGCAATCACCAAGACTCGCCGTGGTTGGAAGGCGTACACAAACTCTCTGATTGGAAGAACTTCAATCGATACGAATGTAATTTCTGCGACTACAGTACGGATATCAAGTCGAACATGACGGTCCATCGGCGGAAACACACGGGAGAGAGGCCGTTCATCTGTAAGGAATGCGGCCGTCGCTTTATTACTAAACGAAGCATGGAGATACACTGCCCCGGGTGTGGGGGAGTGAAAGCTGGTCGTTCCTGTAGGTGCAATACCTTAATGGAACACTCAGTGGCACCAGCACCAAAAATGTAAAGTTTAAATCAATAAATATTTATTATTATATCGTAGCAGCTACTCTACACCACTGTGTTAGTTAGTCACTTAGTTAAAGTTATGTTAAATATTATGTGTTAAATTATTAAATTATTCAGTATCAAAGACACCGAGGTTAGTTTTAATTTTAACTGGCTGAATTTCCATAATAATGTTCCTATAAGCCAAAAGGACTAGGATGATCCAACAGGATTTATTTATATTTAAAATATTATGTTAATAACAGTGTAGCCCTACACCGTTTTCATACTTGATAAGACAACTTTGCAATTGTGTGGCGAAGAAATTAAAAAAACTAACTGGAAATGGCAAGTCTACACAAACAACCTACCCCCCCCCCCCCCCCCCACATACACAATCCCGAAATTTGGAGAATTAGCCCACAGTTCTTGATCGCTGCACAAAAACGATAAGGGTGGGGGGGGGGGGGGGGGGGGGGTCAAATCCCATCTCGGCGAATTATCAATTAGGGGGGAGGGGGGGGGGGGGGGGGGGGGGGTAGACCCCCGTCGGTCAAAATTTCAGAAATTTTTATAAGTTGCATCTAGAGCAGAATTTAATAGGGATTTGAAAACAGCTTAAAGATATCTCTTTTACTTCTCGAGTTATCGTGGAATATCTATCTGCCAATCTGTCTGTCAAAATGTATGACAGACAGACAGACAACCGACAGATTGGCCACCCAATATTCAAAAAGACGTCGGCAATGAAACCAGCGACCCCGTAAACCCCCATAAATATAATTTTTGCTCGGTGGTGTGCTTCCTTCATGTCAGACATTATTAACCAACCAGATACCTGTAGTTTTGCACGGAAAGGTTTGAACTTTGAAGGCAAATATCTCAGAATATCCTCAGCCATTTCTTAACCGTTTTTTGGCAATTTTTGCTTTATGTGAAAGTGAAATTGTCAATAATTATCTGAAATAGAAAACGAAAATACAAAAAGTGGCCGAAAAATATGATGAAAATGAACATGAATGAAGGTTCCAAAAACTGTGGTATCGGAAAATAAAATGGAAAATAACTGAGGAGTAGTCTTTTAAGTTGAATTTTTTAAATTTCACGCAGGTCACTCAATAAGAGGCGCCAAATTTTTTACAACCGTAGGGGGAGAGCATTGAGCCCACGCCCCCCCCCCCCCTCACTCCCACCTCCATTTAAAAACGGGAACAAATAATCTCTTTCGAAAGTAAATAAATATGTGGGAATGGATATAGTTTAAGTTTTTGACCATCGAAATATCAACAGCGAATGTGTACAAATCGAGCAAATTGACTATACAAGTCTAACAGTAAGTATGTTTGACGAAAATAATATTATTAAATTGCTCTGAAAAACCAGTATATTTCTGATATAATTAAAACTTAGTAAAATTTAATTCAGTATTACTTAGAATCGAGAATTGAAGAATTAAAGTAACCAGAGAGTAGTGTTCCTAAAAATTAATCAGAGTCACATCATAGTACATACTAATGACAAATCGTACAACATTTCAAAGTTCAATGGTAGTAGTAGAGTGTTGATATAAAATATTGTTGAGTTGATTAGTTTGTGTTGAATAAAATGTACTACAATGAATATGAATAACTGCGAGTCTCAACAACCTGAGGTGGTCTCAGGATCTCCATCTAGTTTGAGAAAGGATTTAGTAGTGCCGTTGTCAACAACAATGGTCGTGATTGGTTCCGAGTTCCCAACCAAAAAAACATCAGCCAATGAGGCGGCGTTAATAACAGTGAAGGGATCATCAATGGATGATGTATCGCCAGGAGCTGAGAACGGAGTCAGCGTCAGTTGCTGACCATCGGCACTGAGAGAATGGAAAAACGGTGGGTTAGCAGAACTAGCCAATGGAACCGCAGTGCTAAACGACGAAGGACTCAGCTGTACCATCTGCTGACGTAGACTATCGTCTTGGATTCCCAGTGCTTGTGTGGTACTAGCTAAGACCATAGCCACTGAGGCGGGGGCGGTAAGGGAAGCTGTAGAAGTGGTTACGTCAGTAGATTGGGTAGACCACGGTTTGGGATCAGCGCTTCCAATTCCCCTGCAAATCTCGCTGGCGTCGTAGGCCTGGAGCAAACCGATCTCGGCGAAGCCACGCGCGGCCACGTCCGGATGTCGAGTGATGTAATCGTAATGCCCCGCTATCCAATGGGCTTGCTTCTCGCGTAGGAACGCCAACGAGCTGAGATCCTCCTGGGCCACTTCGACAGACTTCCCGTCCCGTATCATCCGATTGATCGCGGCGACGTACCAAGACTGGAATTCCGCCTTTACGTAATTCTTCAACGAGACCATCCCGCTGAGGTACGCCGGCTGCAACTGGTCCGCCCCTGTCAGGGTTATCTTAACGGGGATGATGCCATTGTCCGTGAATAACTTCGTTATATTATCCATAAGAACCACAGCCGTTTTGTTGCACATGAGAAGCGCGGGGTATTTGGGGGCTAGCCTTAAACGATTTCGGACCTCCTTCACATGGGGAATCAATACAGTTGTCAAATAATTCTCCAGCATATCGGCTTCAACAGCCATGCTATTACAACCAGTGTGACGATATGTGATACCGTTTCCAATAAACGTGGGATGTACTTTATGCGTTTTACCGGGGTATATTAACACAGTGGTAAGAAACGCACCCGACAAAGAAGTCGTAACCAGCCCACACACACTGCGTTTGTCATCTTCACCACTGATGACAACCACTTTGTCTCCAATCTCCATGGAATACTTTCCTATCGGAACCAACCGCAAGGGGGAGTAATCGAAGCTGAGGATCAACTCTTTGGGAACCAAACACTGCTCGGCGGTGATCATAACGGCTGAGGTGATCTCCTTACGAGCTTGTTCGATATACTCTGTGGACACCTCCGCGGTATCATCATTGGGGGCGTTAGGAATCAGACCCAGCCTCTTCAGCATGCAAGTCGCCCAGCCTTTACTTAACTGGATATAACCTCCATGCTCCTTGAGCTTAAACTGGTCGTAAGTTTGCATAATCCCTCTGGCAGTTGCTATAACAACGGAACTGTTGATTTTAGCTCCCGCATCTCTCATTAACTCGAGATTGCGCCGAACTTCATTGTCAAGCCGACCTAAAAGGGGCGGTCGACCTCTACTTCGTTGCGGAAGTGCAACAATAGGTTGTTGGGAATCCTTCTCCAAGACCTTCCTGTAAGCCTTCAGGAAGTTACACACGGTTGAATCGTTGAGTCGAGGGAATTTATAGCGGAAGTGGGCTGCCGTGATTCTAGGGGAGGACTCGTGGGCAAACCTCCCGATCTCAGCTCGTTCTTCCGGTGTGTATTTAGCGTAGATTCCTCTGGATGATTCGCCCTCTGTTCGCTCGGACTCCTGCACGCTGCGCGAGATGTTGGCATGCGCGTCCACGAAGACCTTGACGATATCCGGCGTGATTGAGGGATGCTCTGCCGAGAAGTTTTGCACAGCGTCGAGTATCGAGTGCATGGTCGCGTATTGGGCGATCTCCCACTTCTCATTGGTTGAGAAAGTAGCCAATATTGGGAGGAGGTCTTCAATCGCATCTGTTTGGCATGCTCGAACGAATTCAGGGTTCACCACTTCTAGAATAGCACGTTTCCACACTTTAACGTGGTCGTTCTCAATAGGAATGAGTGTTTGATAAAGTGTAAGGATCGAAGAGACGCCATAGATGCATGCATAAGCGCCTATCTCCAAGCGCACGTGCTCCGGGACTTTATTTGCATCGAAATTCTTTGCGCTGACTATATTTTCCGAACCGTACGTTTTATGTACCGCAGATTTCGCATCGACCTCGGCAGGCGCGGGTGGGAGCTTAGCGGGACGCCCCCGTTTACGCTGCCTTAAATTGGTTTTAAACGAGATGGCAACGTCCACACAACTCGCTAAAAGGTCTTTAAATTCTCTCACAACTTCGGTGTCAATGTCTGGGTAAACGTGGAACTCCGAAACAGCCTTTTCGACTCCATGGACATGCGCATAAGCGCCAACCAGTAGTTTCTGCGAATCTATGATAGGGGCAGGTTTCAAGTTGGAACGTCGTCCTTTCTTCACAGCCACGACGTCTGTTTCTTCACTGTGCATCACATCATCAGAAGGGAATCTTCTTTTTGTTTTCCTCCCACTCTTCCTCGGGGGCATTATAGCCGTCGGTACAAACTTCATGGCGGACCCGTCAGCTGATGTACTCACAAACGGGTTAACAGACACTTCCACGGTTTCAGATACAGGGTTAACAGACACTTCAACAGTATCTGTTCCACCAACACTTCCATTACTCTGTTGTTTTGTAGTTCTAGAATGTTCAACGTCCAACGATTTAGATGTAATGGTATGTTTTACTGCTTCCTCTTTAGTAACTTCTCCACCATTTTCATCTCTATTGGCGTTGTCATCATTTAGCAAAGGATCGCAGGATGTTGGATTGACTTTGGTTACCTTGGAAACATCGTCATCCATAGTCTTCGATTTAATAACTGATTCCATAACGTTTCTATCATGACCCTTTGAGTTATTATCTCCATCCATAATTTATTATTCAATTGCAACTGTCTTCGAAAAGCTACTTAACACGATCAACAATGACGAAGTAAGAAACTTTGTAAGAAAATTATATTAAAGTCAACCACGACTATAAATTATGCATCGCAAAGTAATTTAATCAAAATATCGAAAATTAATAATTTTTACAATTCATTAATTTCGCAGCTTTATATTAATGGGGTAGAGGAAGTAATGTTGTGGACGAGAGACAATTAAACTTGATATCGCCTTACAGCTTTTTTGGATACCTCAACAACAAAACAATAATTAATACGTCATATTATGTAGGACTAATTGCTACACCGCCTGCTACTGATAAGAGTACCTCGCGCAATTAATGTTCATTTTGTAAGATTCAACAAAATAAATTTCAAATTTAATTAATAACAAGATTCAAATGCGGATTTTCCTCAGCAATTTTATTTAATGTTAAAATAATTTTGGAATACAATTATTTATACATTCTAATTTACTTTTACCGAAACTCGCTGCATTATTGACACTCAATCAGCGAATATTAGATCGATATTCTAAGCTAAGTATTTACACGAAGTATCCATAACAACTAAAAGTAGATTGTAAGATTCTAAGTTTTTGAAATTAAGCAGAATGAAATTTGAAAAAAGACCGACAAGTCCTAAACCGACAAAATGGTTTATTTAGTTCAAGACAGTAAAAAAATATATAAAGTCAACATTGTTGTGCCCAGTAGCGGCTAACCTTTTTAACAATCTTACTGATCAGAATTATTTATACCAAGAAATTTCAAATGACATTATCAACAACCATAACTCCCACTAACCACTGCAGGATGTTATGTAAAAAACATATCGATCGGATACGGTACACAGAATATCCAAAATATTTACAAAATTTTAGTTTCTTTCCATATTACCTGATATTATTATTAAAACAATTAATTATTAAATAGATTGGTTGCATTAATTCCTAACGCCGTAATTACGTAGAATATTTGGAGGAATATAAATATCAGAATTGCTGTCAACAAGTGTAATTGGAGTTGGGTTGTTAGTGGGTTGTTGGACAACAGAGTCCGAGTTGCAAACCAAAACCGAGGACAATTCATTCCAACGCATTTCGTTGGCATCCGAGATGGGAGATAAAGTCACTTGGCCCTGAGAGTTCAATAAATGATAACTTTTCTCACCGTTTGCGGTATAAGTTATCACTTGATTCTGAACATTGGTTTGTTGCGAACTTGTCGCAGTGCCACTGCTAATGGCAGTCGCCCCCGAATCGTCCACCAAGGAATCTAATGGCGGCATCGAGACAGGACTAGGACACGACATACCGAGATCTAGAAATCCCAGTTGAACCAAATCCGGCCGTTTGCACATATATTGGTAATGTTCGCTGATCCAACGAGATTGCTTCTCGCGTAGGAAGATGGATGAGGCGATATTGCTCTGGGCTGTCTCTATCGGGGTACCGTGGTGTATAACGGCCTCGGTGAGCACCCTCACGTACCAGGACTGGAAGGCGCCCTGTAGATGCGCCAACAACGACTTCCCGCCGCCGAGAGCCGCCGGTTGGATATGCTGAGCGACGTCCGGCGGCAACCTCACCGGGATGATGTGATTGCTGGAGAGGGATTTAGTAAACCTTTCGCTGAATCCGTCCTTGTAGATGACTATGGCGGGTTGAGTAGAGCCGAGACGACTATCTTGACGAGTCCCCATAATATACGGAATTAGAATACGAATAACAAACTCTGTCATAATGCCCTCGGTGAGAGTCGGCGGATACTTGTAACTGCAATAGAACCCAGAAGGGAAGTCGTATTTGGGGTGAACCTTTTTCGACTTTCCGGGGTACACGAGATGCATGGGGAGGAACCGGCCATCCAACGTTGTTGTTACTATCCCCAACGTCCCGCTTCTCTTCCCTTTCTTAGACGCGCCACAGTAACAGTTAACAGTAGCGCCACCGACCTCAACCGTATAGTTTCCTTCCACGGGAATCAGATTGTAAAGAGAATCATCGCAACTGATGATCAAACTGGGAGGCACGTTGTACTGCTTGGCTGTTAACTCTAGAATGCCCACTAAATCCTTGCGAGTTTGCTCTATAAACTCCAGAGGTATGGAGGCCTCACCGCCAACCCCTTTACGAGATTTCCCTGTGGAATTCATTCGTTTCAGTAGACTGGCGGCCCAACTCTTTGTGAGGTCTATGTATCCTCCGTGCTCCCGCAGTTTCCCCTGGTCGCTGTTCTCCATCACAGCCCGCGCGGCAACCACAACTTCCTTCCGGGTGATCACCCCCCCAGCGGCGCGCAACATCTCCACGTTGCGACACACCTCGTCGTCCAGTCTCCCCAGCAACCGGGGTCTACCGCGTGCCTTGGTGGGCAGGGTCGCGAGCTCCGCGGTCCGGTCTCCCACCTCTTGACCCGCAGTCTGCCGACGGTAGGTGTCCCGGAAGTTGCGAACGCTCGACTCGTTGAGATTGGGGAAACGCTTCCGGAACTTCCGCGCGGCCTCGGTAGAGCTGGAAGCGATCGCGTACTTAGCTATCTCCGCGCGGTCCTCGGCCGTGTACTTGGTGTACTGACCGCGCACCCTCGGCGTGGCATCCCGTGTCTCGAGCTCCCGCACCTGGCTCACTATGGCGAGCTGCGCCGCGAGGAACGTGGCCACCGACTTGGAGTCGAGATCCCGGTACCGCGTTTTGAACTCGTTCACCGCTGCCTCGACCCCGTGGACCTTGGCGTACTCGGCGATCTCCCATTTGTCGGTGACAGTGTACCCGCAGCCCGGGTAGCTGTTGTCGTCGACGGCGCGTCGGGCGGCGGGGCGGGCACGCAACGCCGAGTATTCGGCGACGCACATACGTACCCGTCGGCACCAGAGTCGCACGCGCGGCTCGGTTAGTCGCGGGTACCTCGACGCGTACAAGGAAAGCGCGAGCGACGGACTGTATATGCAGGCGTAGGTCCCGATCTCGAGCCATTCGGGCTCGCTGTACACCTCGTTATCTCCGTCCTCATCCATAGGGACCTCCTCCAGCTCCCACTGCCATTCCGGGGTGTTCTTGGTGACATTGTTGACCCAAAAGGTACGGAATCGCTCGACTAGGGACTCATTGAGGTCGTTGAACTTATCTTTGAACTCGGACACGGTTGCTTCGATCCCGTGCATACACGAGAAGGCGCCGAGTACGAACCTGTCGGGTTCGGTGTATCGCGCCTTCTGTGAGCGGGTATTGTACTTTGGCTGACACTTCACGGAAGCGACGGCGACTGTCGGGTCCTTCCGTCTGTCCGCATACTTGCCCTTATCGTTAATGAGAATCTGGATGGTGTCTTTGGTGAGCTTCGGGAAGCGCCAATTAAAGTACATCACAGCGGCGTCTATGCCGTTAACCTGTGCGTAGGAGACGATGTGTTTCCGTTCGTCGTTAGTAAATTCCTGAATAAAATTGCCGGAAGTTTTCGGTATTACTGAAGTTTTTATGTTACCAGCGACTCTTGCTTTACCCTTTGGTTTATCCAGTGACTTAGAGACAGCCACAGACGCGGGATCTATGGATGTAAATTCTCCAAGACGTCGCACTTCCACCGTAGATGGAATACGGCTGGAACTCTGGGTAGACAGATGTTTCCCGTAGTCCAGGGAACTCGAAAGTGAACCGAATTCCCCGTCCAATCGTCTATCATCTTGGGCCATTTCCATGGCATCTAGAATCATCATGTTGTCTTCATTGGAATCAAAGCATTGCTCTGCAGCGTCCAGTATATCGTTAAGTTCATTTAAGTCTGAGTGAGCTGGCGACATGTATCCATCATAGGTTGCCATAGTCACAGAGTAAGTGAGTGCAACATGAAAGTTAAACTTAGTTCATCTTCGATTTCGCGTAAATTTTCAAGTCAAAAATTAAAAATTTACAATTCTATAGTCACTGACAGACAAGGCTACACGTGATAATATAATATGATAATGATAACAAACACATATATATAGCAGAAGCAGTATAGATATATTATCTGAAGAAAGAGGCCGTTATCAATAACGTATCCGTACTGTCGTATATCGCAGTATCAGGTCAGCAGGTAGGCCTACGATTTAAATCAAGGCAGAAAGGTATGTGGGTACGTCTGTACTGTACACTGTACGTTTTCGAGTCAATGGTGCAAATTAACCGCAAACACAAACTAGGTCTGTAGGTGTTCAGAGGGTTTTAAAGATTGATTAAATTAAAAACATTAAGGGAAAGGAGCAGGTTGCGTTGCAGTGGCGTTGGTTTCTAACCAAAACAATAAACAGTCGGTGAGAAGCCAAAAATTGGACTCCAAGTCCAATATTGGACTTTAGTACAACTCCAAGTGTACCCATACTGCACTGCTACACTGTATATATCGGTATTTAAATCAAAACTGCATCCCACATCAGTACATACATACATATCATGCATATTACATAATTACAATGCAACATTATTTTAATGATCAAATTAATTATTCTAAGTATTATAAGAAGGGATCGCATACATACAGTCAGACATCAGTAGTTACTTTTTGCGGTAGTGGTATGACTTTGCGGTAACCCATTATGTTATTGAGTTAATGTTTATTGACTTATTGTTTTGAGTAGGTTCACTGTGTCAAGTAAAATGCACACATCTCCAACCAGACGCTATATAACATTGGAGTTGGAGGTGTCGCATTGGTTCCCCCAAGCTGTGGTAAAGTGATCGTTTATAATTTTGGTTAGAAAATCCCGCCTCTGTAACCTGCTCCTTTCCCTCAATTGGTAAAAGTGGCCGTGTATTGCTGTATTGCAGTAGGCCTATTGCAGTATCTGAGTATTGTTTTGGTTAGAAAAGCCTGCGTATGTAACCTGCTCCTTTCTACAATTGGTTTATGAATATGATGTGTGCCCCTTATTCTGTTATTTATTAAAAAAAAATGTTATGAAATTTTTTTTGTCAGTTTGTAAAGCTGTAAAGTGTTTCATAAAATAAGCGGTACCCACTGGGTACCGCTTATTTTATGAAACACTTTACAGCTTTACAAACTGACAAAAAAATTATCATAACATTTTTTTTGGGTACTACCCAGGTACCGGTATATATCATCCCTGTATCCGTATTAGTCTGTCTGTATAGGCCTATTCAGCTATTGTATAGGCCTATGAAGCGAAGCTTTAGTGAAGCAATTCTACGCAAACACAACTGCTGAACTGGACTGCACAACACAGCACTTCATCATACCGATATCGACAACAGATCAGTAGGCCTAGGTTGTGGGTTGGTTTGGTTTTTGGTAGGCTTGCTAGGCCCAACTATTCAAGATTTCCAGTATTCGCTACCGGCAGACCGGTACCACCAGACCATACAACACCACACTGCCACCACAGTCAGACAGTAGGGAAGGGATACTCAGTCTGTCAGTTCAGCAGTTCAGTTCTAGTCAGATAGTAGCCTAGTCAGCTAGTTCCAGTTCCAATTCAGTCAGTCCAGTCAGTAGTTGTGTAGGCCTAGTCCAACACTTAGGCCTACTGTATTTACCTTTCACCAATTCCTGTATCCCAGCCAGTCTGTCAGTAAGTATTCAATCAATATGCCTACTGCAAAAGCTTAGTACGGGGGGCGGGTAGCCTACGGTAGGCTGGTACTGTGGTAGGCTCTGTCAGTACGTGGCTACCTAATTATTATTTATACGCTTATATGGCAGCGGTCAGGCGGTGTCTCCACCCAAATAATATAATATAATATTGTTTTGTTTTGGATAGAAAATAGGCCTACTGCCTCTGTCTGTCTGTAACCTGCTCCTTTCCCTCAATTATGAATTTTTCCTAGGAAAAAATGGTGTCATTTTCTGGGGGGGGGGGGGGGGGGGGCATATTTTCCTGTTACACCGGTACAATAGCGGTTACAAGGGTAACTACGGTACAAACCATGGACTACTTACTATACTAGTACCGGTAGTAGTATAGTAGTCTGTAGTCCTTGCTACAAACATTTATTCGCCATGAAGTGTGATACGCGATATAGAAAGTTTATGTTAACGAGTACCGGTACCAGACTGTTGGTCTCCACTCAGCGTCAGCCCTGTGTTGAATTTATATATATATATATATAAACTTATTGCTCTTCAGGATGCTCTTCCGATCACTGGGGATCCAATCAGGAGGTAGCGGTGTAGAGTGTAGGGCCATGGCCTACTATATATGGTAGACCATGGTAGGGCTATTCAGTTATTTATATTTGTCTGTAAAAAAAAAGGCTCCGAAGCACCCAAGGGTGAACTGAACACTCCGGAACTAGGTGCATCCAACCAGTCCAATTGCTCCCCAGCCTGCCAACAGAAGACAGGTACTCATATGGCTGTGTTTGGCTCATCAGTTACGAAATAGTTTGTACTGGCACGGCACAAGATCGAACCCTTGGAACTCCCAGCTAGTAGCAAAGCAAGCAGCCCCCCCCCCCCCCCCCCCCTCCCAGCTAGCTGGTATTAATTAGTAAGTAATAACAAAGGTAAAGGACTACCAGTATGTAACTACTAAAGAATAAAGATTTAGTAAATCCACTATATTGATACTATAGTGATACTAGATTGCTACAGTAAAACGATTTGCAAAGGTCAAGATGCACTACTCAACTAATATATCTAAGCCTGTGAAGCCCCCTTACTGCTGCGCTAACTATCAGACTATAGGCCTAACTAAGCCATAACCCACACTGCTGCGGAAAATGGATTTAAGCCAAAAGGACTTTGTGCAGCACGTGCATACCAATGTCCACACACAATCATAACAATGTTAATTTTCTCATATCTGTCAGTCAATATGGGAGCAAATTCTTTCCACGTTTTTTCCGCTTTGGAAAAGGAATCATGGCACTACATGTTATGTGGCAGTATGAGCATATGTCTACGGTAACCCATGTTTAAAAAACCGTATTCTTTAAAACTAACATTAACTATTACCAAGATGCCAGATATAAGATACAAAAAATGTCGCAGAATAACTGAACGTAATAAATAACTAAGTAGGCCTAAGTAAATACTGGAATACATATCTAATTAATAAAATGAGATAATTCCCAAATAATTTTACGTAATATTTACATCCTTATAAAACAAATGTTATGTATTAAATTATGCTGATCCCAGGTTACAAAATTTGCGATGCATAACACATAGTTTTTTTACTCAAAGTTATATAGCAAATTATTTCTACCAATATTCATGTGAACTCCAAATTATATTGCTACCAGTTATCCAAAGGGATATTAAAGTTGGCTGATAATATTGCTGCTTTATTGGATAGCGAACCACAAGCTCACACACAACTGAGTCAAGCACGGCCTGTTAGAGTTGAACACAAAGCCAGTGCCCTATTCTGGGAGGTGACACAGTAGTACCAACTAACCAATCACAAGCTTGCAGTTATAGCTCTATTTGGAAAATAATATATCCCGGATTGCCATACACCACCAAGCGACGCGCCATATATTCATTTCGAATTTGTATCTGAATATTGGGAGATGTCAAACAAAATGACAATGTACTTTACAGATAGAGATCTAAAGCAAATACAAGATTACAGAATGGACAGGAGAAAACTGATTTAATACACGCTGACTAATAGGTTCATCATGAACTAAATTGTCGCATTATGTAATTAAACATTTCCAAACTGAATTGTTTACGTTTTGAACCGTGTACGATACTAATTATATTTTCCTTTTTTTATTAGTTTTCCATTTGAAAAACTAAAATATCTTAAAATCATAAATTAATAATACCAATCTAGCATACACGAATAAGTTATTTGAGTTTAGTAATAATATTAAATTCGTTTTAAAATACAGTATAATAATAATAAAATAATAGTAAACTAAACAAACAACCATGGGCTGGTGGGTGAGTGTTGGTATCGTAGCTGTTATTCTAACAGTTTCCATGGAAATCCAAGCACAAAACAACGACCAAATAAAAGTGTTGCCAGGTCAACCACCAGGTGTTAATTTCAAACATTACTCGGGATATTTAGAGGTAAGTTCTTAATTAGTGTAATTAATTAATTAATTAATTAATGGCGGATTTTTAGGAATGCCCTTTTGATATTTTAAAATGACTTGCAAATCTTGTTCTACGTTGATGCTTTTACACTTAAGTAACTACTTATTTACTACATTAGCGGTAACGTCATTGCAGTAATGTCTGTAGATTTTCGCGCGGAGAATGTTATACCAACATAGGTTTAATTAATATCATCACAAAGTTACAATATTCGGGACCGATTCGGGATATGCAACCAAATTGAATATCCCGAATCTTGCTGATACCACCCCTAAAAAATAAATAGCAACAGCTAAATTGTACCACAAATAACAATAAACAAATAATATTTATGCGCACCCTGAACAAACTCCTTTACAGCAAAGATTGGGGAAACAGGACAAAAATAAAAAGGGAAATTAGTTTATTATTTTGGTTAGACTCTGTGGTTAGACTGTGAGGCCGCTTTCACAATACCTAGTCAGAGTCAAAAGACAAATTTAAACAAATAATAATAAATTAAATTTCATGTGTGTTTTACTTACATTTAATGTTGTTAGTGTTTATTTAAAATGTGTTTTACATTTTGTCTTTTGACTCCGTAGTGTGAACGCGGCCTAACCTGCTGCTTGCTATTAATATAGAAATTGAAAAAATAACTCTTAAGGTACGTGATTTAAGATACTTTTTTTGTTTGCCCATTTCTAAAATGAACAAATATCAACCAATCGCACGTTGCACGTTGTGTATATAACTCCTATTCTCAACCAATGGCAGGTCACGGATGGCAAACAACTTCATTACTGGTTCGTTGAATCTCAGAACAACCCAGCCACGGACCCATTGTTACTATGGCTTAACGGAGGCCCTGGATGCAGTTCGTTGGACGGCCTACTGTCTGAACAGGGACCCTACGTAGTCAATGATGACGGAGCCACTCTCCGGTGAGTCCGGTGGTTAAGATAATTTTTACCGAATTTAAATTAATCAAGATTAACTTGGAATATAAATTACACAGTAATCTGGTTGCTTGAGTACCGTTTATTGCTTTGGTTAGGTTGACGTAACTACCACAGTTTCAATTTGTAAGTTGAATAAATTGAAATAGTCGAGAAATAATTTTTTATGGTACATGTCGCGTCGACAGTTAGGTTCTTCAACCCGTAAGGGTCTAACCCCCCCCCCCCCCCCCCCCCCCCAGGATGAACCCTTACGCATGGAATCTTCGAGCGAACGTCGTGTATCTGGAGGCACCGGCGGGCGTCGGATACAGTTACTCCAATCAGCCGCTCCAACCAACTAATGACGACATTGTTGCCAAGGACAACCTAATCGCCTTGGATCACTTCTTCAAGAAATATCCCCAATTTAAAACCAACGATTTCTTCGTAACAGGTTACCCTCCCAATATAGCCAACTATAGAACCAACGTTTTATTTTCCTACAATTTATTTACCGGTTAATTTTAATTAACAATCTGGCTTAGTCAAGGTTGATAAAATCGATATGAACGGGAACAGTTAAACGATAAATACAGACAAACAATAAAATACCGGCTATGAATGCACGTAAGATAAAATGATTAAAAGGGTTGGGCTCATTGTCCCATTAAGACAATTGATGAGTTGTGTTGATAGTTTGTAAAAAGTTTGATAGTTGGGAAGCATTACATAAACACTGACCGCCTGGCCTCATACGTCCCGGTGTCGCTGTTGAGTAAGGACATGAGGTAAAGGGTTCGATATTCCGACTCGGTGTTGGCGTGCCTATTACGTGCACGAGACTTGGCCTGACGTCCGAGCCGGTTAGTGTCGTATTTATGGACGCTTATAGAGGTGAGGGTCGGAAAGTTACTCAACCACGCGTATTTTACGTATTCAGTGAACAACGATGTCCTCACCGTTCCCAGCAGGTGCTTACACAGAAGATGATTGTAAAGGTAGGTGACCTTCTTGTTGCTACAAGAAACTAAAGTAAATATAAAAACTAATTGCAGGTGAGAGTTATGGGGGTATTTACGTACCGACTTTGGCACAGAAAATACAAAATAACCCATCCCTGGGTATCAACCTAAAAGGGATTGCGGTTGGTAACGGTCTGTCGGGATGGGAACTCAATACAAACAGGTTAGTGGAGGTGTTTTACGATATACATAGCTTATATTTCTCAAATTGCGTTTCAATGACTATTATCATGGTCATTTACGACTGTGTTAATGCTTGTCTTGGTTTAGTTTACCCCATGTGAAGAATTATTAGGTTTTCACTAAAATTCCATGTTACAGAAGGAGGAGTCTAACCAAAACTATAAACGAATTAGTATCGGCACAGGTTATGAGATAAAAATAAGCGCTATTTCTACCTAAAAAGAATACAAACTATCAATATATAAAATTCCTCAAAAAAAATTAACATAAAAGTGAAAGCCTGGTATTATTCACATGGGCATTTGTCGAGGCGGTAAAAGGATGCGGTTCAAATGTAGACACGAGTTTAATAAAAAAAAACAATGCTTACGGAATATTTCGCGATTGGGACAATTATTTTGATCCCGAAAGAACTTTGTTTATGCTATTACTTCGAAATACGACATATATTTTGACGTCTTTAGATGTATTTTCATTTTGGGGACATTACAGAAAATTGCTTTTGGCTTTTGTGATTGTACTTGGGACCCTTTGAATGAAGGTTTTGAACATTTTTGGCGTTTGGGAACTTATGATGTTATTTTTATTTTTAAAAGTTGAAAACAATAAGAGATAAGCTAAAAATGAAAAGAGCCAAAAATTGGTGGACAGATATCAATGGGATCATAAAACTGTTTTCGGATTGATTCGCATTTCCTCCATGTTCAATATAGAACCGATATGTTAAACAGGACACAACTGGATTATTTTTATCTTTAGTCTCTTCTACTTCATGTACTTCCACGGGGTATTCGGCGACGACCTCTTCCATAAAAGTGTCCAGGACTGCTGTACCGGAACGGACCTTCACACCTGCAACTTCTACAACAACACGAACCCAGATTGCATCGACGACGCAAAACAGGTCATGCATCTCTTCAACGACATTGGACTCAACGAGTACGCCCTCTACCGGGACTGCAGCGGGGGTGCGCCATCCAAAAGGTTCCGAATGGATATGAGGAACGCGTTCCGCGGCTACGGGTTTAGTGTTCCCGCACCACCTCAGCCTCCGACGACTGGGGGTCTCGGGGAATCCCCACCCTGTATTAACGCCACCGCTATAATCAACTATTTGAACCGATACGACGTTCGGTTGGCCATTCACATCCCATTTAATCTCCCCAAATGGGACATATGCAGCGATAAGGTTGGTTTACTACCGGAAGTAACAGACCAATATCGTTTACCTCAATAGGTTTAATACTGGAAGTACCAGACCAAGATCGCTTAACTCAATAATTAACATTAGGGAAATTTTGTCAACATAGCTACCACTTTCCACAATTTTTATATACTGCCATTATTCTTTTTGAATATATTCCTATTTGGATACTTTTGAAGAGAACTGACCCATATGACACATGAGCACTAGGTTCCACCTTGGTGTAGTGGTCGCATTGAATTCACATCTCCCGTAGGTCGTGGGTTCGATCCTCACATGGGCCAGGGCAGTTTTCGTTTCGGCACGAATGCTTTAAAGGGACCAGCCAGGGCGCATCTCTGCCTTGCATCCTTAAGTGGTAGCTAAATGAGTACTGGAGTTTCCTCTGGGGAGTAAAGTTCTGGGGGGACCGCACTGGAAATAAGTCGTCAGACTTTGTGCGTAATCCCTGGCCTAGCGGCCGAAGAAAATTTACTTTTACTTTTACTTTACTTTGAGCACTAATGTATAGTAAAACTATATGCGATTATTCAAAACATATATAAACCCTGATTTTAATCCAGTACAGTTATATATTATATGGAAGAATTATCTTTAATTGACAGGTTGGAGCAACCTATAAGACATTGTACGACACTATGGCACCCGTATACAA
Organism: Nemertoderma westbladi; assembly: GCA_032718475.1. Taxonomy (NCBI): domain Eukaryota; kingdom Metazoa; phylum Xenacoelomorpha; order Nemertodermatida; family Nemertodermatidae; genus Nemertoderma; species Nemertoderma westbladi. The sequence goes on along the minus strand of JAUCBJ010006033.1, from coordinate 1,807 downwards.
GGCCCTACTGCCAGACTATCGCATACTGGTCTACAACGGAGACACAGACATGGCGTGTAACTTCCTCGGGGACCAATGGTTCGTGGAGTCACTGAAGCAACCAGTAAGAGAGAAGAGACGGGCGTGGCACGTAAACGACCAGATCGCTGGGTTTGTTAAACGATTCAACAACATCGACTTCCTTACGGTGCGTGGTGCGGGACATATGGTGCCCCAATGGAGGCCGCCCCAGGCCCTTCATATGATACAGAGTTTCATATTCAACAAAGACTACTAATAGAAAACCTGCAACTACCGTATTGGGAAGACTAAGTAATATAAAGTAATTAGATGATTAATACCATATTAATTAATAACTTTTTAGATTTAACGGTTAATAGTAATTAAGATAATAACTTCTTGAGGTATTAATATTAATTTTAAGTTAATCAATTCTCATTTGGAAATTAATAATTAAACATATTGGTTAATAAATTATCGCTGCATTATTAATTTTTATATTTTTTACTCCATCAATCGGGGAACGAACAATTGCATGGCCACTCTGATATTATTTACTTTAGTTAGTTAGTACGGGATAGTGCGCTATTTATTGCATGGGTGCGGTGCGGTATTAGTCCCCAACGGCTACAAAACCACCAGCAGTACCCCATTCAACCTGTGAAGTAAGTACCCTCCCAAAATAGCTCTCTGAATTATCCGAATATGAATCTGTCTGGCCTGGTTGTGTATAGCCGACCTGCATTATCCGTCATACATGTCGGTATTATCCATGAAACCAGTCTGCATATAATTGTCCGATAACCTGTCTATATTGTCAGACAAACATTACTATAATTGTCTGACCACCCTCTCTATTGTACGACAAACCAATAATTGTCCGACCAACCTGTCTTTATTGTCCGACTAACCTGTCTGTAAATATTGTCCGATCAACATGTCAGTTTATATTGTCCGACCAACATGTCTATATTGTCCGACCACCGTTATATATTGCCCAATCAACCAGTCTAGATTGTCTGAACAACCTGTCTATATTGTTCAACCAATCTGTCTATATTGTCCGACCAATATTGTCCGACATGTCGGTCTATTTTGGCCGACCAACTTGTCTATATTGTCCAACCAACGTGTCTATATTGTCCGACCAATCAGTCTGCCTATTTTGTCCGACCAACCTATCTATATTGTCGGACCAACTTGTCTATATTGCCCGACAAACCCGTCTGTATATATTGATCGACCAATCTGTCTGCCTATTTTGTCCGACCAACATGTCTAGATTGTGCGACCAATCTGTCTATATTGTCCGACCAACCTGTCTATATTGTCCGACCAACCTGTATGTCTATTTTGTCAGACCAACATGTCTATAATGTCCGTCCAACATGTCTATACTGTCCGACCAATCTGTGTATAAATGTCCGAATAACCTGTCTCTATTGTACCTCTCTATATTTTTCGCACCCTATATGTCTATTTTGTCCGACCAACCTGTCTATACTGTCCTAACCTTTCTATATTGTCCGAACAACCTGTATGTCTATATTGTCCGACCAACGTGTCTGTTTATAGCGTCCTACCAACGTGTCTGTTTATAGCGTCCGACCAACGTGTCTGTTTATAGTGTTCGAATAACTTGCATGTCGTTATTGTTCGACCACCTTTATATATTGCCCGATCAACCAGTCTATATGGTCCAAATAATCTTTCTATATTACCCGACCAACCTGTCTATATTGTCCGATCCGACCAATCGTTCTGTCTATATTGTCCGAACAACCTGTATGTCTATAATGTCCGACCA
>JAUCBJ010006032.1:0-12355 GCA_032718475.1 Nemertoderma westbladi | reverse complement strand
TATTATTATATTATACCAAAAAAAAAAAAAAAAAGTATTTTTTACGGTGGCACTGATGGGCCATTTCGGCAATATTTTTTATTTTACGTAAATCGAATATTAAGACCAAAACATGACTTCATAGTATAGTCCAAGTCCAGTATAGCAAGTCCAAGAATAGTCTAGGTCCAAGTTAACGATAGTTAACTTGGTATGCTCCAAAATGATAATTTCAGGGCATTCCTATATACTGTAGACTCATAACATATACAATGATACACAGTGGAATAATTGTATATATATTATTACTAAACGGATTGCAAATAATTCTCCTCGCACTATTATTACTTATTGGTTTGGAATATACACGATAAATGTCTACTGTATTGTACTAATTTCTACCTACTGTAGAAACAAATCTACTCAATATGTCTACCATATTGCTATTGCGCATCCATATAGATTAATCGCATTATAATATGTGGTATAACCGCACTGGAACTAAGTTGTCAGACTTTGTGTGTAAAGCCCTAAGTGGTGACCGCAGTATTGACCAGTATATTAATACTCTTGACTTATTTATTTATGAAATTAATTGGAGTTGAAATGAATTTGGGTTTTTTATATTTTCTGAACAAAATCATATTATAATTAATTATTATTTATTTAAGCAGCAATTAAAGTACTAAGTAAGTGAGAATAAAAGTACTCATAGAAAAAACTCAGGAAAACGTATTTATATATTGTATTTTATATTCAATACTTAGGTGGTTTATCATTTTGGATTATATCCAATGCCCTGAATATATAGCTAATGTATATATTCTGATTAACCAAGTGATGTCTAATAAGAACAAGACGTGTTTTTAATGTAAAATACCTTGAATTTAATTTATTCCCTAGGCCCTATTGGTGTTACACATTACACAACTTCCTTATTACTTCTGTACTTATTACTTCTGTACTGTACTTACTTTATTATTGCTCATTGTTGCTCGTTGTTTCTCAATGTTACTCGTTGTTGCTCATTGTTGCTCGTTGTTGCTCGTTCAGTCGTTGTTCCTCATTATTGCTCATTGTTGTTCGTTGTTTCTCGCTGTTGCTCGTTGTTGTACTTTATTATGCTCATTTTTGCTCGTTGTTGCTCATTTGTCATTGTTTCTCATTGTTGCTCAATGTTACTCGTAGTAGTCGTAGTTCTGTAGTTGCTCATTGTTACTCGTTGTTGCTCATTGTTGCTCGTTCAGTCGTTGTTCCTCATTATTGCTCGTTGTTGTACTTTAGTATTGCTCATTGTTGCTCAATGTTACTCGTTGTTGCTCATTGTTACTCGTTGTTGCTCGTTGTTTTGTTACTCATTGTTCATTTGTTGCTCGTTGTTGCTTATTGTTGGTCATTGTTGCTCGTTGTGCATTTTTGCACCTATCAAATTAAGCTCCGAATCTCCCCTATCTCTGCATCTTGTAATGTCCTGTAAAGGTTAGGCAGTTAGGAGGTCATAACTGTCATAAGCAGTTAAGGGCAGAAGGAGGACGGGGCTGGGAGACGAGGTTATAAGAGACATTATATAAGGATATTTAATTTAATTTATTTAATTTAATATATGAGAAATGAGAAATATTTAATTTATTTAAGGAGTATGCAGATTTTGGAATGAAATTGTATACATAAATATGAAACCCATGTCAAAAAGTTCTTATTTAAGGACTTTTAGTATTTATGTGTACAATTTCGATGTCTTAAATAAGGTAAATTTAAAAAATCCCTCTTATTTAGGAACTGGTCGTATTTTTGATGCAATTTTAAAACGCTTGTAGAAAAAAAACCGGACGGTGAAATGTTTTCTGGTTTTTTGCATTATGTTCAAGAAAGATCCAACTTTTATATTGTGAAATAAAATTATGCGGTATTTTTACCTGAAACAAGTTCTTGCATATTATGTCGAAAAAATATCCAAAAAAGGCCCAAAAACCCCTAAATAAGAGCCATTTTCCTTAAATAAGAACCCACTTTTGGAGCTTATTTAAGGGTATGTTCCCTACTGTCTGGGCGTGCGAAAATTAGAAAAACCAAAAGTTGCCAGATTTGGCAATAAACATTGCCATATGTGGCAACTTTTGAGGGTGCCAGATTTGGCCATTGTACCTAACTGAATTATGACATTCAGCGGTAATTAAATAGGCCTACATCTAATAAATACCCGTAGTATTTCATCTAATTTGCAAATGTAATCACTTAAAATGTTTTAAAAAAAGTGTTCCCCACGGTGAAAGTTTTTATTCCATCGGTAATGACGGTTAATTTTTTCGAGTTACATTCATAAAAACAATAAAAACACTCCTTATGTCACGTCTTGGGGGCCTTCTGCGCCTCCTGCCATTTTAGAGTTGAATTTACAACTTCCGGCTGACCGGTCAGCCCTGCAGGCTGCAGCCGGTACGGAACGCTGCTCCCTGCTGACCGGAAGCCAGTCTGCCAGTACAACACTATTACCTGATTACTGTATTAGGCCTAACAGATTACAGGATTACTGTAATACAGTACTGCAGTACAGCAGTAGGCCTAATACAATTAAACAGAAGGCAGGAACAGGAAGGTATGTCAGCCTGTTACTTACTGACTTAGGCTACCGTACTGCCTGACTGACAGACTGTAGTCTGGCAGTACTGTGTACTGTCAGACTGTAAGTCCAGAAGTCAGTAAGTGTAAACAAGTCAGTAAGCTGATACGGCACTCTGGCAGTAGCCAGTCTGCCAGTCCCAGTAGGGTAAGAGACACATCCAGACATAATGGCAGTCTGTCATGTCAGCAGGAGGGCAGTTTCTAACATGTCTGGTGCTGTGGTGTGACATACAGCTGTAGGCCCTACAGTAATGTCAGGCCTATGGAAGCATTGTACTGTGTAACATATACTGTAAATTGTAACAGTTTAAACCCATGTGGGTCTCAATTTCCAACACACATACAGACATATTACTATAGTTATAGAGACGCTTTAAACTCACCTGGAACGCACTTTACTATCACACATATTATCATAAAAACTCAAACATGTTACACACATGTTCCACATGATAATAAATTGTGGGGCGAGCCACGAAGTTGGCGGAGCCTTAGCGAATTGACACTGTTAGGGGGTGGGTCAATTTATGCAAATAGTTGTCGTCGTCGTCGTCGTCGTTGTCGTCGTCGTCGTCGTCGTCGTCGTTGTCGTCGTCGTTACGATTTTGACATGCTAATAACTTTGTCGGATTTAAAGCTGCCAAGTTGAAAATTTGTAGGTATCAATATGAGCAAAAGTTGAGATTTTTGAGAGACTTTCAGACACCATCAGTGCAATGGTCTCCCGCTAGAGGGCCACATGTCTAAACATTAAATGGCCACCCATTTCTTTGCTTTTAATCTGTTTAAGCTGAAACTTGGGAAGTATGTACTAGACCATTAGCTGTAAATTTCAAAGGAGGCTAATCTGTCTGCAGTTCTCCAGTCTGCCGCTAGAGGGCGAAATGTCCCGAATGTGAAATTATTCTTCCATTTAGTTGTTTATGATCTGATTACGCTGAAACTTGTCATATATGTACTAGATGACATCCTGAGTCTTTGTGTGGATTGTAATCGGTCCGAAGTTTTCCAGTCTGCCGCTAGAGGGCCACATGTCTAAACATTAAATGGCCACCCATTTCTTTGCTTTTAATCCGTTTAAGCTGAAACTTGGGAAGTATGTACTAGACCATTAGCTGTAAATTTCAAAGGAGGCTAATCTGTCTGCAGTTCTCCAGTCTGCCGCTAGAGGGCGAAATGTCCCGAATGTGAAATTATTCTTCCATTTAGTTGTTTATGATCTGATTACGCTGAAACTTGTCATATATGTACTAGAAGACATCCTAAGTCTTTGTGTGGACAGTAATCGGTCCGGAGTTTTCGAGTCTGCCGCTAGAGGGCGAAATGTAGGAAAGTGATAACCTTCGCGAATTCCTTGATCTTAATCTATTTAAGCTGAATTTTGGAATATACAGTACCGGTATGTACTAGACCACATGCCTCGTCTTTGTGAGGAAGGTGATCGATCCGTAGTTCTTTAATATGCCGCTAGAGGGCTAAATGTATGAAAGTGAAAACCTTCCAACATTTCGTTATTTATGATCCGTCAATCGGAAACTTGGTAGATATGTAATAGACCATAGGCTGTGGCTTTGTAGGGAAACTAATCCTTCCTTCTTCAGTTACCCAGTCTCCCGCTAGAGGGTTAACGTTTTCCGGGAAAATCTGCTCCTATGTTTTTATAATCCTTTCGAGTTGATACTTAGCATTAACTCATTTCACGTGCTGCGCGAAGGCCCCACTTCGTGTAGTAACTACGCATTGAATACCCACTTGCTTCACACTTAGGTGAAGTTTCTAAAAACCACTACGCATATTTATCGCACTTAGAGCGCGCAACGCATTTTAAACGCACTAACATTTTTCACTGGGATATATATTGATAAATATAATTTTAAATGTTCGCTGTGTCTTAGAATCAATCTATTCCGATAGGTCTTCACTGCGAAGTTGACCACGTAGAGATGATAAATAAATATATAAAACTTCAAGGGTTTCTGGTTCTTAAATTAAAATTGCATAAATTATTGTTAAAAAAACGTAAGAAAAATTGGCTAAGATTACTTTATACAGTACTTACATTAATACCCTATGTTCCAAATTCCAAATCAACACAATTTTTATTTTTAACTTATTGAATATTATAAAATATGATATAACTATTTACATCATTATGTGCAAAGTAGCACTTTGCAGCGTTATGACCCGTGTTTATTTATGTATCGGGCGAGCGTAGCGAGGGAGGTCTGCATAAATAAACAAGGGTCTTTAACGCTGAAAAGTAACCTTGCCATTATGTCATTATTATCAACATCAAGTCATTATGTCAACTTATCAGCGTTCGGCATGTGAAGAAAGGATTTTATGGATGCTCAGGTAAACATTTTGATCATGTACTATATACAGTAGAATATAAGTGAAATTTATTAACAGATACACAGTATTAATTATACATTTAAATCTAATTAAAGTTTATTGGAAGTTATCACCTACATGGATGGATGTGATAAATCTTTGATCCATCTTAACCTTGGTCGACTGAAGCAAACTGATCATCGTCTGTGTCCGTTCAGTTTTACTGAACACTGTTGCCAGATTTTCTTTGCTCATTTACTTTATAATGTCTTCATTCAGTCTATAGGACGTATGGAATAAAGTCTTACACGTTAAACAATTATTTACACACAGTAGCTAGTCCCGTCACTGCAACCTGGACGCACGCATTATGCTAACACGTGGTGCTTTATGGAATAAAGAGGCATGTATTAATATAAATAGAAATAATACATTCTGGAATACAGTAATTCAAGTTGTTTCCATGTTATTGATTACTTTGCAGCGTTCCGTCCTATAGGCCGCAACGCTGCAAAGTAGTACTTTGCAGCGTTACGAGTAATTCATCAGAACGCTGATAGGTTGACATGTAACGAAAGAAGCAACTTGTACATCTAACACGTTCGTGGGAACTTCGCGCATCACGAAACTGCATACGTGCCATATTTGGTTTAATTTCAGTAATGAATGTTGGCTTCCATGAAATAATTTAAAAAATGTTCAAAATAATTAAGGCCAAGACTTGGACTCGAACCTACGCGGGAAGATCTCATTGAATTTCTAGTCCAACGCCTTAACCATTCGGCCTACACTGTTCGAATTTTCGAAGCATAATGACATTTTATGTAGGCTGAACTGTTGTAAATCTACAATTTCGTACTTACTTGGAAGTAGTTGGTATCGTACTATACCCGTCTCCCGGTATGTCATTACTTCTGAATTTTCAATTGCGTAAAAGATAAACTTCATGATTCTCTACAAGCAACCAAAATTTCAGCTCTGGAAAATGAGGTGTTCCCGAGAAATTTAACATTTTCTCAAAAACGTATAATCTGTCGTAGCTGACGGCAGACTACGTGATTTTTCACCAAACTTTACAAATATAGATTTAAAAAAAAATTTACCAGACAGACGGACAGACGTACTTGCCTTTGCCCTATATGAACCGTATTTATTATAAGGCTCGCCGACTACAAGTCTCGCCCCACAGAGTGCATCGGAAATAAACTTTTTATACTAGGCGACTAGGCCCATCTTGTACTACAACAAACTATAGTTACAGCTCAAGTCATTCGCAATTCTCAGGCGATGCGAATACCGAAATCAACTCTCTCACTACTATATGCAATATACGATATTATTTTGTACGTTCGAAATTTCTCTCCCCGCAGGGAAAGCTGAAATCGCTCATATGGAGTGGAGAGGCCGAAGGAAATCTCTAGTACGTTTCTTTGTAGTACAGTGTAGTACTGTAAGTAAGAATGATATTGTTGTTCATAATTCATTTATTATTGAGAAATATGTGGGAGTGTCTTTTAGTTTTACAATACTACAGTAGTATACCAGGTATACATACTACTGTAAACGTTCGAATAAACATTATAAATAATAATAAAAACCGACGCGTTTCGAATTTTAATTCGTCTTCAGGTATATAATATATAACATGGTACAGTACAACAGTACAGTAATTAAATTAGAGTGTACCAAACACATAGAATAAGGCAGTGATTTTTTATGTCCTTTTATTTGACTTTTTTTTGTCCTCCTTTTTTTACGAATTGTGCATAATGACTTTTGTTGTCCTTTTAATGACTTTTATTGTCCTTTTAATGACTTTTGTTGTCCTTTTAATGACTTTTTATGTATGCATTTCTTATGTATGTACATTCAAAATTTGTTGATTTCTGGTCTGTCGGAGAGTTGGTTTCACTATGCCTGTGCCAAAACATTCCATGATTCCATGATTTATAGACTATGAGATAGAATTCCATATGCGCCTGTGGTAAAAGACTCTAAATTTAATAGTTTGTGGTTGTTGTCGATAATCGATTACCACATGACGTAGCAAAACACTCATTTTATAGCCAAAAACAATTACCAATTGATGGAAAGGAGCAGGTTACGGCCGGATTTTCTAACCAAAACAATAAACAGTCACTTTACCAAATCAGGGAAAGGAGCAGGTTACAGAGGCGGGATTTTCTAACCAAAACAATAAACGATCATTTAACTAATTGAGGGAAAGGAGCAGGTTACAGAGACGGGATTTTCTAACCAAAACAATAAACGATAACATTACCAATTGAGAGAAAGGAGCAGGTTACAGAGGCGGGATTTTCTAACCAAAACAATAAACAGTCACTTTACCAAATCAGGGAAAGGAGCAGGTTACAGAGACGGGATTTTCTAACCAAACAATAAACGATAACAATACCAATTGGGAGAAAGGAGCAGGTTCCAGAGGCGGGATTTACCTAACCAAAACAATAAACGATCACTTAATTAATTGAGGGAAAGGGGCAGGTTACAGAGGCGGGATTTTCTAACCAAAATAATAAACAGTCACTTTACAAAATGAAGGAAAGGAGCAGGTTACAGAGGCGGGCCTTTCTAACCAAAACAATAATCGGTCACTTTACCAAATCAGGCAAAGGAGCAGGTTACAGATGAGGCAAGATTTTCTAACCAAAACAACCATAGGCCTACCAGTACCGTATTTAAATGGTAGGCTACACAGTAGGCCTACAGCAGTACCGGTGCCGGTACCGGTACTAAAATACAGAAATGCCTGCTTTATACCTACATCTGTACATACATTACAGCAAAATAGTGTTATATATACTAATACCGGCACTGATAGCCTGAGAGAACAGCAGTAGACTGGTAGAGAAACCGGTAGCATGGAACCTAACATTAGATTTTTGGAGGACATAAAAAATAAAAAAAAAAAAGGACAAAAAAAGGATTTAAACGGACAATAAAAATTATTGCGATAGAATAATAAGATTAAATGGCGCCTAACTAAAGTTCTAATTTGCCTCCAATCTAATGCCATAGCTGAAGGGCTACCCCCATCTCTGTTTGTTTATTCTAAAGGGGTATTGTCGCCTCTTTTATGCTCAAAGATTCGGCAATACGTACATGACTCCTTTTTTGACACATATATGCGATTTTAAAAACTATCGATCGGCGGACGCACCTGCCCACATATTGGCCTGTGCTCCGAAACAGATGTCCCTCCCGCAGGTTGATTGCAAAATCAAGATTGGCGATTACCGCCTGGATCAAATGTAAGTACAGTATCCAGGCGGTAATCGCCAATCAAGATTTTTAGATTTTATGAACTCTTTGGAACCAAATGCGAAATTTACTGTAGAATTGGAAAAGGATGCTAGCATTCCTTTTCTGGATGTTTTGGTTAAAAGTACCAGAAACGGTTTCGCTACATCTTGGTACACCAAACCTACGCACACGGGTCTATATACCCCTGGACAGAGAATAACACACCCTAAATACAAATGGTCGATGATATTTACATTATTTTATCGTATATTAATTATTTGTAGCAGTTGGGTATCAGTGCTTGAGGGTTTTGATAAACTACTGTAACTACGTATTTGAGAGCTAATGGTTATCCTAATTCAATTATTAGGCGAGCGCAGGATAAAGTCTTAGTTGGTAACCGACCCACACTAAAGATGAAAAATATAGTATTATTATTGCCTTTTTATAGGTAAGATAAAATTTTTGAAAAGAGGTTTAGGGGGCTAATCAATTCAGTATTACCCAGAGATTATAAGTTGCTTATGGCATTTAGAGCAAAAAAGGTTGGCAGTCTGTTCCCTAATAAAGATCGTGTTCCGGAACCCCTTCGATCAAATATCGTATATAAGTACGAATGTCATGCCTGTCAAAAGGCATACATTGGCCACACTGTGCGCCATTTCCATGATAGGGTTTCCGAACATAGGCGTACCGCAGGAGGGACATCTGTTTCGGAGCACTGGCCAATATGTGGGCAGGTGCGTCCGCCGATCGATAGTTTTAAAATCGCATATATGTGTCAAAAAAGGAGTCATGTACGTATTGCCGAACCTTTGAGCATAAAAGAGGCGACAATACCCCTTTTGAATAAACAAACAGAGATGGAGCAAATTGGCGGCAAATTTGAACTTTAGTTAGGCGCCATTTAATCTTATTATTCTATGTGTTGGTACACTCTAATTTAATTACTGTACTGTTGTACTGTACCATGTTATGTATTATATACCTGAAGAGGAATTAAAATTCGAAACGCGTCGGTTTTTATTATTTTACAGTATAATGTTTATTCGAACGTTTACAATGTTAACTCTAGCTACTTTATCACATACTAATGTAGTCATTATAAAAATGCAGACGAAAAATATATGGAGATTTTAAATGGGAGACACCGAATAGTATATGTGTTGCGTTGCGCGGAGCCGGTGTACAAGGCTGAGATAACTCCCTCTTGAAATGACTCCCCAGTCATCTCAGCCTAGGCTGAGAACACTCCCCTTAGGCTGAGATGTCTCACCCTTTGGCTGAGATGTCTCACCCTTAGGTTGAGATGACTCCCCTAATTGAGTTATAATTCATATCCGTACCTGTTTTCTTTTCGTATATTGCAAAAATAAAACTGTAACCTATGTTATTGAGTTATCGTTTATTGTTTTGGTTGGAAAAGCCCGCCACTGTCACCTGCTCCTTTCGTTAATTAAGAAATCTAGAGAGAAACCTGGGGAGTGTTCTCAGCCTAGGCTGAGAAGACTGGGGAGTTATCTCAGTCTGTTACACCGGTTAGTGGATGCCTGCCCTGAATGTTTGCCATCGCGTTCTATGTATAGGCCTACACCCGAAATAATTGTGCAGGAATATCAGACTTAGTCGGTGAACTGGCCGTTTGTTGCGATAGAAATGTTTTTATAATTTCAAATTTGTGAAGGTTTCTATTATTCACATAACATATATCAAACATATCGTGGAGCGGGTGGTAAAACATCCTAATTCAAATTTTCTCAAAATTCATGTTTTGAGTGAATCGGGTATAAAATTGAATTCCCCTCCTTTCTACCAAAGGATTGATTAGTGATAAAATAACAGTGTAATAGAGTTATTTGCAAATTTTCAGTTGTCCTAAGTTAAGGCTACGGATGGTAAAACGTCCTAACTTTTTACTTATGGTGGTAAGTTGTCCTCAGTCAAACAAAACTAATTACGTAAGTGAAAAATAGGACGTTTTGTCAAGTTTAATGTCCGCCCACCAGGAAGTATCCATTACAATTCAGTATACGATGGTTCGACAACATTTGTGTCTACTGTTGACGGTGACACATAACCATTTGAAGTGGTTATGGGGCGTCCTCCAGGGAGACACACTTGCACCATTCTTGTTCATAATTGTTGTTGACTATGTTCTACGCATGTCCTTAAATCATCAATGATGATGGGGTGATGATAACTCTACCTACTGGCTCCAGAAGTCGAGGAAATCCTGCCAAGTACCTAACTGATCTAGACTTTGCTGATGACTTAGGAGTACTCTCAGAATCACTAGAGGGAACCCAACGGCTCCTCAGCTCATTAGAACATGCTGCTTCTAGTGTTGGTCTTTTTATTAACTCCAGAAAGACCAAAATTTTGACAGTTAACTTTGAAAGTCATCAGCAAGTCTCTGATCGGATGAGCATAAGCTCAAAAGATGGTATGCTTAAGCATGTGGATGACTTCTGTTACCTGGGATCATGGATCCGGAAGTCAGGTGAGGACCTTCGAATACGTTAGGGAAAGGCATGGGCAGCCTTGAATAGGCTTTCCGGGATTTGGAAGTCACCGAGAATTAATCGGAAACTTAAGGTCCGATTATTTAGAGCAGCAGTAGTTCCAGTACTCCTCTATGGGAGTCCATGCTGGGTTCTAACTGCTGAGGACACCAAATCTCTGGATGGCACATTCACAAGAATGCTACGCCGGGTTCATTGTGTCAAGTACAATGCACACATCTCCAACCACACACTATATAACATTGGAGGTGTCTCATTGGTTCCCCCAAGCTTGACACTAGAACAAAATCGCCTCCGCTTTGCAGGACATTGCTTTCGCCGTGAGGACCTCAGCCAGTGCATAATCTTGTACTTTGGCAGCCTCATGGAGTGAATAAGCATGGTGGACAGCCCATGACTTTCTTGAGACGCATCTTAAAGGACACTGGCCTTGAAGATGCGGATGATCTAGCAAATGTCATGGGTGATAGGGAGTTGTGGCGGTGCAATTTTGTCGATAAGCCGGCACAGCATTCTTAAAAATGCAGCTGCAATGCAGCATGCCGATCCTAGTAGTATCCATTACTATTAATAGGTAGTATTTGTTGCTGAGAGGGCGATTCCGTGAAATTCCGGAAAGACCAATGTCGCGTCACAATGTTAATATTATGATATTTTTAACCTAAAATATTCAATACAATATATTAATTATACATCCAGGAAAAGTCTGACGGTGACAATTGTATAGTACTTACCAGAGTCCCAGTCGAAATTGCCCCAATGTTATATATTCCTCCACCCCGGTCATAATCGCCTAGGGCATTATGCCGGTATGCCCCCTCCACTGGGTATAATACATAATTGCCTAGTCCGTAGTGCCCCCTGGGCAAAATCTTCTAAGGCGAATTTGCCACATAACTACAATACTACTATTAGTCGGCATGCTGCATTGAATCTGCACCATTGAGATGATATTCTGGTTTAACAAAAACATGTTGTCACCACCATGCAATTCACAATTGGCTGATTGGCAAACCCAATGCACCGTGCATTAAGAATGATATGCCGGCTTATCAACAAAGTTGCACCACCACAATTCCCTTTCCCACATGACTTTGGCGAGATTATCGGCATCCTCAAGGCCAGTGTGTTTCCTTTGAGATGCATCTCACGAAAGCCATGGTCTGTCCACCATGCTTATGTTCTCCACGATGCCACCAAAGCACAAGTTTGTGCACTGGATGGTCTTCACGGTGTAAGCAATGTACTATAATGTGGAGGCGGCGCCGTTGAATTGTCAAGCTAGGGGTGACTAAGGAGACACCTCCAACGTTATATAGTGTCTGATTGGAGATCTGTGCATTGTACTTGATTCTGAATGTGATATGTAAGGTGAAAAAATAAAAAAAAAGTAAATTTTCTTCAGCCGGTAGGCCAGAGATTACGCACGAAGTCTGACGACTTATTTCCAGTGCGGTCCCCCCAGAACTTTACTCCCCAGAGGAAACTCCAGTACTCATTTAGCTACCACTTAAGGATGCAACGCAGAGATGCGCACTGGTTGGTCCCTTTAAAGCATTCGTGCCGATAGGAAAACTGCCCTGGCCCATGTGAGGATCGAACCCACGACCTACAGAAGATTCAATGCAACCACT
>JAUCBJ010006031.1:0-32502 GCA_032718475.1 Nemertoderma westbladi | reverse complement strand
AGGCTGAAAGGAGCAGGTTACAGCTTACAGAGGCGTGTTGGGGGAACCAAAACAATAAACGAAAGTTAATACATGTTACAATCAGACAATACAAGATTGCAGGTCACTTAATTGTGTCTTGGGTCTTTGTTTTGTAGCCTACTCACCAACACCAAACTGTTTCTTCCTGTAAATAAACGAAGCATTTCATCGGTTATCTCCTGAAATCAAAACACAACTGAAATAAATGCAGAAATGTATGTTACATTCGAGCTTAGTAATTTGTAGATCGAATGTAACATAGTTATAGGATCCAATGTAACTGTACCGGTAACATAATTTAGGTTACGTTCGATTCGTAAAAACCATGTTACATTCGATCCTGATTACGTTCGGTCTGTCACCCCATACAGCCATAAGCAGCTAAGTCATAAGTAGGCTAATCTGGTAATCTTAGCCTAATACCTAACACAGTAACAGCCTAACTGCAGAACTGCCTAATACAGTAATAGGCCTACCGGTGACCGGCTACCGCTAATGCTAAACAACTTCAGAATAAAAATAAGTGCCGGTCTGCCACCGGTACCGGTAGCGCGTTCGTAGGACAGTCAGACAGTAGGACCTACTGACCTACCGTAGTCTAACTGGAAGCAGTCACACCTTCCAGGCTTCAGACTGTCAGATCGTTGAGATTCTACCAGACCAGCTGACCAGTTATACGAACCGAGAAATGATCTTGGCAGCTTCCTGCTTCGGGCTCGATCGGAGCTCCAGCCTCCGGCTCCGGCCATTTTGGCACCTCCGGCTCCTGCTCCGGCTCCGGTAAAAATATTGCCGGAGTTAATTTTTTAATAAAGTATTATATTTCGTGCATATTCTAATCTGAACAATTATTTAACACTATAAGTACTGTAGTACTGTAGTAGGGCCTACAGCTTCAATATCAAGTATAATCTGATAATACTGCAGTATTTACTTAAAGTCAATGACTGACTGACTGTACTGCAGTACTGGTACTGGCCAGCTAGCTGACTAGCAGACTATTACCTGATTACAGATAGGCCCTACTTTAAAAAATTGTAAATGCTATGATTGTACACTGTCAGACATAGGGTTCAACAGAAGGCACTTTATGGGGCCGAACCGAACCGAACCGAAGCAGGGCCAACTTCGGGCCGAACCGAACCGAATCCGAACCGAAGTTTAGAAAGTAAGCAAGTTATGGTCATAAATTCGTATTTACGTCACTATACTGGCTGACTGGCAGTGGCAGACTGGTACCTATTTGGTCTGCGGACTTAGCAAGAAAGCTATGATTAATTAAAAAAATAAGTACTACAAAATAAAATGGCAATATTTACATTACTGTACATTACTAACCTAAACTACTGTATACTTACTGTATGCACCACATTTTCACCTGTAGTAAAGTAAGCCGTACAGTAGTGACATCAAATTTAGAAAACCTCACTAAAAGTACAGGTAGTCTTTGTAATACTATTTAGGCCTATATGAGGTAGTAGGTATATTTGGTATTATGTATCAAAGTTATGATTAATTAAAAAATAGGTACTACAAAGTAAAAAAGCAATATTTAGCCTAACCTAAACTACTATATAATTAAGCTAATTTTGAAACTACCCAAATAACCTGGAAACAATTAAAAAAAACATGCCATTTAAATGGAAGTTCAGTCCAAAATTAAGGGTGTAAACGTTAAGCAGACAGTGGTGCAGACTGCAGACACCTGGTGCGGCCAGTGGTGCAGACACTGGTGCAGACAGTGGTGCAGCGTGCAGACAGTGGTGCAGACAGTGGTGCAGACACTGGTGCAGACAGTGGTGCAGACACCTGGTGCGGACAGTGGTGCAGACAGTGGTGCAGACAGTGGTGCAGACAGTGGTGCAGACACTGGCAGTCGGTGATATAGGCGATTTTTGACTTATTACAATTTTGGAACTTTGTGCGAGGGTAGATTCCGAAATCGGAATATACTCCAAAATTGGACTTTTCTAAATTAAAAAAAAATATTTTAAAGTCCTGCAAGTATATTTCCATCATAAATTCTATCATTTTTCAATAAATATGTTTTTTGTGCCAAATTCATTATTCCTACCATGCTTTTGCAGAAATGTATTCATACATTCCAAAATTGGACTTTGTTTGCAGAGATGCTATGGAGGATGACTGCTGTAACACTAGTAACAAGGTACAGGGGTCCGACCATAAGGCTATATGGGCACGACTAGAGCTGTACCATGTGCAGCTGTACAGCACAGTTTTACGCTAGACAGCTAGAAGCACAGCTGCAGCTAGACCCTAGACCAAGCAGCAGCTTGGTCTATTGGTGACATTCCTGGGCTTCCAATTAGGAAGCCCAGTTTCGATCCCTAGATGGTTCTTGTGAGTGGTCGATAAATGGGAACCAAGGCAACTTTGGAAAACATAATGGAAGAGGTTTACTATAGAATATCATCCATGGTGGTGAACAGGCATTCCTTGGCTTAATGAGCCTAAAAAGATTATCCCATTCAATCAGCCTCAGCCAATATCATGAATTGGGGTGTTAGCTATGATGGAAAATAAATAGACCTCTTAATCGTTTCAATAATATATTGTTTTAGTGTCTCACATACTGCGCGAACGCGAAGGTATCTTAAACGTTTCAACAGCTTGTTACACAATGTTACAGTGCGCCACGTGCTGCGCGAAGGTCTCTCAAACGTTTCAACAGATTGTTACACAATTTTACAGTAAGCCACGTGCTGCGCGATTTGAACAGCTTGTTACACAATGTTACAGTGCGCCACGTGCTGCGCAAAGGTCTCTCAAACGTTTCAACAGATTGTTACACAATGTTACAGTAAGCCACGTGCTGTGCGAAGGTCTCTTAAACATTTGAACAGCTTGTTACACAATGTTACAGTGCGCCACGTGCTGCGCGAAGGTCTTTCAAACGTTTCAACAGATTGTTCATTGTTTCACAATGTTACAGTTCGCCACATGCTGCGCAATGGTCTCTCCACAAGTGTCTGCACCACTGTCTGCACCAGTGTCTGCACCACTGTCTGCACCAGTGTCTGCACCACTGTCTGCACCAGTGTCTGCACCACTGCCTGCACCAGTGTCTGCACCACTGTCTGCACCAGGTGTCTGCACCACTGTCTGCACCAGTGTCTGCACCACTGTCTGCACCTGTGTCTGTACCACTGTCTGCACTACTGTCTGCACCAGTGCGTGCACCACTGTCTGCACCAGGTGTCTGCACCACTGTCTGCATCTCTGTCTGCACCACTGTCTGCACGCTGCACCACTGTCTGCACCAGTGTCTGCTTAACGTTTACACTCCAAAATTAATTAGTACAACCTGACAACGATGGACAGATTGATTAGTCTTACTGTCTTCTGGTCTTAGCTCAATCAGTCAATGTAATACTTGGAATATTTAGCAAAGTTTGCTCCGGGCTTCTGCAGTATCAATTGCAGAAGCCGAACCGAACCGAAATTGCCAAACTTCGGCCCGAACCGAACCGAAGCCGAAGCTTCTGTTGAGCCCTAGTCAGACAGTACCACTGCAGCAATTTACTGCTGTCATGCCAGCATACTGCACAGTCAGACAGTACTGTACTGCAGTAGGCCTACTGGTACACGTACGGTAGGCTACCTACAGTACACACCTCTACCATAGTTAGACAGTTAGGGAGGTAGGTACTGTAGGTAATTTTTAGCCGTTAGGCCGTCGCCGTCAGCATCAGGCCGTCGCCGTCAGCGTCAGGCCGTCTGTCCATGATACAGTGATAAATTAATTACTTAAATTTTAAATTGAAAATTCGTAAATCTATAAATTATGAAATTAATTATACCTACAGTCTGACAGTATGATTGATTATGAGCGATTGGCGAACGATAACCAAACTTTATTTTTTTTTAAATAAATAATTAAATTTTTAAAATTTTTGAAAAACTCCGGCTCCTGCTCCGGCTCCGGCCAAATTGTCCAACTCCGGCTCCTGCTCCGGCTCCGGCCAAATCCCAACTCCGATCGAGCCCTATAAAATCCTGCTTGGTCAGTTGGTGTAGCTGTGTACAGGCTGACAGGCAGACAGGTGTAGTGAAACAGTGAAATGAGAAATACGAATTTTCACAAAATTACTACCAAGCTTAGTCAGTTAGTTGTTGTTGTAGTCCTGTAGTCTGATAGTCAGATAGTTCTTCCACTACAGCCTGACAGCACCAGTCAGCACTACAGCACTACTGCGCTACGTCCAGCCATACGTCTGTAAGTGTAAGACTAAGTGTAAGTGTAAGTGTAAGTGACTGACTGAAGTACAGCCTGACAGCAGCCTGACATGTCAGAATGTTGCTGTGTTGTGGGTGTAAACGCTGTGCCGACAATGTCGGCGTTACGTTTATTCCAACAGTGTCGGTATAACGTTGTGCCGAGCGCCGACAGTGTGCAGATAATGTGCTGTGCTGAGTCTCGGTGTTACGTTATACGTTATAACGTTACGTTATACGTAACGTCTGTTACGTTGTGCGGACAGTGTCGGCGTTACGTTGTACCGACAGTGTCGGCGTTACGTTGTGGCGACAATGTCAACATTTTCATTTCTATCTCTTTTCATTTTCTAAAAACAAATTTGAAAATTTCAGCCTGAAAAAGAAATCTCTGTTTTTAAAAAACAGTTTCAAACTGTTTCCAAGATACAGATGAAATTTAAAAAAATTATAAATGACACCCCCCCCCCCCCCCCACTCCCAGGATTGATAGAGTTAAAGGGGGGCCTTTTATACAGTCCCAATCCCAATCCCAATAAGCGTTAACTTGACCATTTTGGCGGCCAAAATGACCAAATAAATGTAGTGTATTCATTCCTATGGGCTATTTGGTCGTTATGGAGAGGCGTTTTAACTCGACCAGCTAAATCTGTCTCCTAAGCTAAGTCTGTCTCCTAAGCTAAGTCTGTCTCCTTGACCATTTATTTGGTTGCTCTGACTAAATGTCGGCTCGCTTTAATTTTTATTATTTACAGATTGCTAACTTACCCTTAGATGAGTTGGGCCTTGCCGTAGTACTGGAGACCACCCACTGAGGCTGTGAGGCATTGATACAGACCACAGGCTAATAAGGGAGTGACGTGTTATCTGATGTGTGTGTTACAGTATTATTAGATAATCACTTCTCACCTTATCCTGCTCCTTTGTGTAGCTTCAGTATACTGTAGAGTCATTATAAAATGGCGACACTGTCTGAAGGCGTCATAATACTAGTTCTATAGTACCTGGGTCTGTTACACGGCGAGAGGCCTATTAAATGGCGACACTCTGTCTCGAACGAGTTCGGTATACGTATACGTAACGTATACATTCATTTTGAATCATTGAGTCATTTAGGATTTTGTGTAATAAGATATCTACACACCCAGCAACGGTTACATGTAGTACAATTCATCCGTCCTATTAATCTACTTATCTGGGGTAATAATGCTGCATCCACATCCATAAACAACATTCGTATCAAAATCAATAAAATATTACGCTGCATTACTTTATCAGATAGACTCACTTCATTATTTCCACTTTGTAAAAAACTTAAAATATTACCAATTCAACATTTACATCGTTTACAATTATTATCCTTCATGCACGGCATATTTTATAAATATGATACATCTGACTTAAACAATTCATTAACATTCACTTCGGACACGATCAACCACTGCAAATAAAATTGTCGGTCAACGTTCTATATCATACTCAGGACCATTTCTTTGGAATTACCTACCAGAATCACTGTGGGGCCGCAGTGTGTCACGGCTTGGCGTGGTGGGAGGAGCTTGTATGTAGCGTTATAACTTGTACAACATTTATACCACCGGCAGGATTGAATGCAATTTACTACCACATTTGTGCTACTCGCGTTTATCCCTTTCCGTAAGTATTAACTATTGTTTTTTGTGACATTAATTATTTTACTCTTATTATAACAGAATAAATAAATCTAATTGAATTGAATCTGTTTGCTTCCATATACATGTATATTAGTAATAAATTTACTGTTGAAAATGAACAAACCGTAAATGATTCCATTATAATCAAACTTACATCCCATCCACGGAATACCCATCTTTTAGCGCACTTTTATGACAATATTCAATTTTAGTCACACTCACATCTTTTCTGGAGAGGATTGTGTAAAGTTAGTGTTAGTGTTATTTTAATGTACGGTATTTGGCTGGAAATTAAAATTAATCTATTGAAATTTCTTAATTTTGGAATGGTCTTTTTTAACATACCCCGACAACCATGTTTTCCATCATAATTTTAAGGGAAGTATCACGAAGTATAATTAAATGAAAGTTCGATATCTAATCTTCACAATAAGTATTTAACAATTTATTATATTTCAGTTATTTATACATTTTTTTAAATTTAAAAATGTGCCCACATTAAGGTAAAAAACAGCTCTACCACAAAGTGGGCATTTTAATGGACTCTTACATAGACTATTTAAAACATAAATTTGCTTGGCTTTTGCTTTAACATATACTCCCCTATGTTAATGTAAGAATGTGAATGTAAGGGATCTGTAAAATTTGATGAGTTAATATTTGGATGCAAAATTTTGTCAAAATGCCTTGAAAATCTAACAAACTGACTACTGTAATACATAAAACATAACTTATGTACCATGGCATTTGCCAGTAAGCCGCACTGATTGATTAGATTGTGAATTAATTGATTAACTCAATAAGTAAAAATGTATAAGGGGCAGACATATATGAACTATATAGAAGTTTGTCTGTGTACAATTACGAAATCCTGACAGACGACATAATTACAAAGTTTGGTTTAATTTAATCAATGATTGACAGACTTATTTCGGTTTTTATCAAAAGTCTGAAGCTACCGGTACCGACTGACAGAATATCTCATTATTGACCAAATTTCAGATTCTTTCTAAACTTTTGACGGACTACTTATGTACCAAGTTTGGTTTAATTTCATAAAGGAATGACCGAGTTATTAGCGATTAAAAATTTACGACGACAGACAACTCGTTACAATGGTACCATGGAATGCTACAGTATATCTTTATAGAGATTCCATGATTGTACCCATCCCTTATGCTAAAGGCT
The DNA here is from genome assembly GCA_032718475.1 of Nemertoderma westbladi. NCBI lineage: Eukaryota > Metazoa > Xenacoelomorpha > Nemertodermatida > Nemertodermatidae > Nemertoderma > Nemertoderma westbladi. The sequence goes on along the minus strand of JAUCBJ010006031.1, from coordinate 25,384 downwards.
CTCTTATTCCATCGGCTACGTGTGGGCTGCACCTACACGGAAAAGTCTAAACCACAATACGCACATCACTTTCAGACTTTACATTACTCTTAACTTCATAACAAAACAAACATTTTTGTCAATGGGTGTGGCCGCAATAAAATAAAAGAATCCCAATCCCGACAGTTGCAATCTCGAATCCCGAAAATTGTGGATCCCGATCCCGTTGCAACTCTAGTATGTGCCATCTGAACAACAATATGGATCATTATTAAAGCTTAAATTCACAATTCCAGTAATTTCTAGTTTCCATGACAATACTGTAGGAGACCAGGGTAGTTTTCGTTGTGGCACGAATGCGTTAGATAGGTAATATCCATGGTGCAGCTGGAAGTAAGTAAGTAGTACACGTTGTTTAAACGTAGTCCCTAGCCTAACGGCCGAAGAAAACTTTACTTGAACAAATTACAGTGGTGGTGGTCTGTGGTCTGGGGTATTATTAACATTGTTAATTCGTCGAGACGATATATAATGCCTCTATTTAGTCTTTTTTAATTTTCTCTAGCTGGAACATAAACTCAATTATTGGTCACAGACAGACAGAAGACAGTCTATTATTTGAGATAAAAATAGATAATTGTTCAGTCTTCATGTCTGACACTCTGACAGAAACAATAATCTTCTTGTTGTGAATCTGATATTGATATTGGGAAACTCCTATGTAAGTAGGAGTTTGACTCTGGATACTTAGTTACCTTTGTACAGTAGCTTACCATATGTATTGAAAAGATTCATTCCCTGCGCCGAATCCACGCCAAGCATATTAGACGCCGGTCCAGGAGATACTGTAGTGATTGGTTGAAAAATAACACTGTAGTGATTGGTTGAAAAATAACAAACAATTCGAATTTATTAAATTTAGTATATTTTTTTTTCAACCAATCGAATTTGAAATAGGGCCTAATTAATTATAATTTATTTTATTAACCCCTATAAAAAAATTTAATGAAAAATAATAAATAAAAAATTGAAGTCGTTAGATAGCTCGAACATATTCCAAAGACTATATTCGGACGTTTTCTCTAGTATTCTTTGTTATAAATCAGCCCGGAATAGCGCCTATTATTATAAAGAGTGGCGCAATGAAGCAGACTTTGGTGTTTATGGAGAACCAGCAATCAAAAACAACAACTCGTAGATGGAGAACCAGCAATCAAAAACAACAACTCGTAGATGGAGAACCAGCAATCAAAAACAACAACTCGTAGATGGAGAACCAGCAATCAAAAACAACAACTCGTAGATGGAGAACCAGCAATCAAAAACAACAACTCGTAGATGGAGAACCAACAATCAAAAACAACAACTCGTAGATGGAGAACCATCAATCAAAAACAACAACTACTCGTAGATGGAGAACCAGCAATAAAAAACAACAACTCGTAGATGGAGAACCAACAATCAAAAACAACAACTCGTAGATGGAGAACCATCAATCAAAAACAACAACTACTCGTAGATGGAGAACCAGCACTCAAAAACAACAACTCGTAGATGGAGAACCAGCAATCAAAAACAACAACTCGTAGATGGAGAACCAGCAATCAAAAACAACAACTCGTAGATGGAGAACCAGCAATCAAAAACAACAACTCGTAGATGGAGAACCAGCAATCAAAAACAACAACTCGTAGATGGAGAACCAGCAATCAAAAACAACAACTCGTAGATGGAGAACCAGCACTCAAAAACAACAACTCGTAGATGGAGAACCAGCAATCAAAAACAACAACTCGTAGATGGAGAACCAGCAATCAAAAACAACAACTCGTAGATGGAGAACCAGCAATCAAAAACAACAACTCGTAAATGGAGAACCAGCAATCAAAAACAACAACTCGTAGATGGAGAACCAGCAATCAAAAACAACAACTACTCGTAGATGGAGAACCAGCAATCAAAAACAACAACTCGTAGATGGAGAACCAACAATCAAAAACAACAACTCGTAGATGGAGAACCAACAATAAAAAACAACAACTCGTAGATGGAGAACCAGCAATCAAAAACAACAACTCGTAGATGGAGAACCCGCAATAAAAAACAGCAACTCGTAGATGGAGAACCAGCAATCAAAAACAACAACTCGTAGATGGAGAACCAGCACTCAAAAACAACAACTCGTAGATGGAGAACCAGTAATCAAAAACAACAACTCGTAGATGGAGAACCAGCAATCAAAAACAACAACTCGTAGATGGAGAACCAGCAATCATAAACAACAACTCGTAGATGGAGAACCAGCAATAAAAAACAACAACTCGTAGATGGAGAACCAGCAATCAAAAACAACAACTCGTAGATGGAGAACCAGCAATCAAAAACAACAACTCGTAGATGGAGAACCAGTAATAAAAAACAACAACTCGTAGATGGAGAACCAGCAATCAAAAACAACAACTCGTAGATGGAGAACCAGCAATAAAAAACAACAACTCGTAGATGGAGAACCAGCAATCAAAAACAACAACTCGTAGATGGAGAACCAGTAATCAAAAACAACAACTCGTAGATGGAGAACCAGCAATCAAAAACAACAACTCGTAGATGGAGAACCAGCAATCAAAAACAACAACTCGTAGATGGAGAACCAGCAATAAAAAACAACAACTCGTAGATGGAGAACCAGCAATCAAAAACAACAACTTGTAGACAATTAATTGGTGCGCTGTAACCCAAACACAGCACTTCCTCATATCCCAAACTCACCACTATAAACTACGAAAGCCTCCATGTCGACCTCAATAACATTATTTCAATTAATTAAGTACTATTATTTATTTATTAATTATTTACTGCAGGCCGTCACAACGCCGGGGGTGAACTGCTACAAAAATAAACTGTAATATGGGATATGGTGACAATGGTCTGGGTTTGGTTTTACTACTACAACTACTAGGTCGAGCGAACTCGGACAGTGGAAATGAGATCCTTCCAGGCTTCCCGATTCTCCATAGTTGTCGCAATTTCGTTTCTCCCAAGTTCAGTATCCCTTTCAAGTTGATCTATATGTTATGGCCTGTCGTCCACGACTATGCTTTCCATGAGTTGGTTGCCAGAGAAATAGATCTGGTATGACCTCGTCTTTACTTCGCCAGCAGTGCCCACTGAATCTTAATCTGCGTTCACGGAGGGTGGTTGATACAGGTGGTATTGTACCATAAAGCTCGGCGTTTGTCATGTGTTGTCTCCAGCTGATGTTTAGGGCTGCCCTTAGTAGTCTTGTATAGCAACCATCAATTCGTTGTTCAAGTGATTTAGTCAGTGTCCAGGTCTTACCCCCGTATAAAAATACACTTTCCACTGTGGCTCGAAAGAACTTAGTCTTCAGGTGCCTGGAGAGATCTGATTTCCAGATGGTATCCATTTTTGATAGAGCTACCCAAGCCTTTGCTTTCCTAACTTCTATGTCCTTTTTGCTACTCTCTATCCATGATCCAGGCCCAAACTCACAAAAAGTGGCCCAAAACGTTTCCCACACGATTCGACTTAATTTTAGAATGAAATTTTTTTGGAACCTAGTAAAGTTATATATATTTTTGAAGATAATTTTTTGGTCCAACAGATGCATAAAAAATCATACTGTCACTCCGACTTTGAAAGATTTTACAGACCTTTTAGTACTAAAAAATGCAGGTTTTTCGATTGTCCAAAAAAGTTCATTGCATTGTGGGGGATGTATTTTGACATCTACTGGGTGTATTTCAACAAGTTATAGCTCATTTTAAAGCTAAATAATAGAGGAATGCAATGGAATAACTCCCCAATTGTTTTATTGATATAATATTTAAATAAAACAATAGATAATATACCCCTATTTTTGACAATTACTTGTCCCAAACGGTAACAACTGAATTCACCAATAGGTTTTTATTTGGATTCTATAAACTCAATTCTTATTTGAAAGGAAAATCTTCGAGAAGTTGAATGTTCCAGATTTTACGAAAAAATACTAAACACAACCAGAGATATGGCTGGTTTTATACGTGCGAGTCGATTATGTCAATTTAGGATTGGCCCATGTGTAACACCAAGTGCACTGCTTTACCATGCTCTAGAATCAGTTCTAACAAACTTGATATGAAGATTCAAATATCAGAAGATAGCCAAGTTCTTGTTCTTTTGCGTGAGTAATCATTTGTGGCAACAATTGACTATGGAATAGACTTTAGTTGCTTTTACATTTATCAGCATGAGCTTTGTCCCACCTGTAACAAAAGCCTGTAACACAAAAAATCGTTACAAGGCGGGACGTCCCACATTTAACATGTAAATCGAATAATTTAGGGCTACAGAATGGGACATGTCTCACCTGTAACACTTTAGTAGTGCAGACTTTATAATATTGATAAGACTGTAGGTCATGCACACAGAACAGCAGTATTAACAGTGAATTGGTACTTACCTACCTACCTACAGTAGTACCGGTATCAGTGCTGCCTCTTTATTGCGTTTGATTCCAAGTTATTGGATCTACAGATCTGCGCATTGCATAGAGTTTACTATTGACTACTAAACAAACTAATCCTAACCAGAACCAGTTATAAGAATGTGACTACGGTATAGAATAGAGACCACATTTCATTACTTATTAGACATCAGCTTGCCGTTCCGGTATCAAGATACTGATAGTAAATAAAAATAGGACTAATAAGACTGATCTGTCTTATATGGAGTGCGGACCATCTTAGATCTATCTTCTGCGATTGGGAGAGGGAGATTGGGAACTCCGTGAGGGGAGCAGTTAGAGATGGGTGGGAAAAAATAGAGGTGCAAGGGGAGCAGTTGGAGGTGTGAGGGGAAAAGGTAGAGGTGCAAAGGGAGCAGTTGGAGGTGCGAGGGGAAAAGGTAGAGGTGCAAGAGGAGCAGTTGGAGGTGTGAGGGGAAAAGGTAGAGGTGCAAGTGGAGCAGTTGGAGGTGCGAGGGGAAAAGGTAGATGTGGAAGGGGAGCAGTTGGAGGAGCGAGAGGAGTAGTTAGTGCGAGATCAGTAGGTAGAGGTGCGAGTGGAGAATGGGAGGATCTGTGGAGGGTGTGGGAGACAGGATGAAAAGTACAGGAGGATCTGTGGAGGGTGTGGGAGACAGGGTGAAAAGTACAGGAGGATCTGTGGAGGGTGTGGGAGACGGAGTGGGAAGTACAGGAAGATCTGTGGGGGGTGTGGGAGACGGAGTGGGAAGTACAGGATGATCTGTGGAGGGTGTGGGAGACGGAGTGGGAAGTACAGGAGGATCTGTGGAGGGTGTGGGAGACGGAGTGGGAAGTACAAGAGGATCTGTGGAGGGTGTGGGAGACGGAGTGGGAGCTATGGGAGGATCTGTGGAGGGTGTGGGAGACGGAATGGGAAGTACAGGAGGGTCTGTGGAGGGTGTGGGAGACAGGGTGAGAAGTACAGGAGGATCTGTGGAGGGTGTGGGAGACAGGGTGAGAAGTACAGGAGGATCTGTGGAGGGTGTGGGAGACAGGGTGAAAAGTACAGGAGGATCTGTGGAGGGTGTGGGAAATAGGGTGAGAAGTACAGGAGGATCTGTGGAGGGTGTGGGAGACAGGGTGAGAAGTACAGGAGGATCTGTGGAGGGTGTGGGGACAGGGTGAGAAGCACAGGAGGATCTGTGGAGGGTGTGGGAGACGGAGTGGGAAGTACAAGAGGATCTGTGGAGGGTGTGGGAGACGGAGTGGGAGCTATGGGAGGATCTGTGGAGGGTGTGGGAGACGGAATGGGAAGTACAGGAGGATCTGTGGAGGGTGTGGCAGACAGGGTGAGAAGTACAGGAGGATCTGTGGAGGGTGTGGGAGACAGGGTGAGAAGTACAGGAGGATCTGTGGAGGGTGTGGGAGACAGGTTGAGAAGTACAGGAGGATCTGTGGAAGGTGTGGGAGACGGAGTGGGAAGTACAGGATGATCTGTGGAGGGTGTGGGAGACGGAGTGGGAAGTACAGGAGGATCTGTGGAGGGTGTGGGAGACTGGAGTGGGAAGTACAAGAGGATCTGTGGAGGGTGTGGGAGACGGAGTGGGAGCTATGGGAGGATCTGTGGAGGGTGTGGGAAACGGAATGTGAAGTACAGGAGGGTCTGTGGAGGGTGTGGGAGACAGGGTGAGAAGTACAGGAGGATCTGTGGAGGGTGTGGGAGACAGGGTGAGAAGTACAGGAGGATCTGTGGAGGGTGTAGGAGACGGAGTGGGAAGTACAGGATGATCTGTGGAGGGTGTGGGAGACGGAGTGGGAAGTACAGGATGATCTGTGGAGGGCGTGGGAGACAGGGTGAGAAGTACAGGAGAATCTGTGGAGGGTGTAGGAGGCAGGGTGAGAAGTACGCGAGGATCTGTGGAGGGTGTGGGAGACGGAGTGGGAAGTACAGGAGGATCTGGGGAGGGTGTGGGAGACAGGGTGAGAAGTACAGGAGGATCTGTGGAGGGTGTGGGAGACAGGGTGAGAAGTACGTTAAGATCTGTGGAGGGTGTGGGGGGGGGGACAGGGTGAGAAGTACAGGAGGATCTGTGGAGGGTGTGGGAGACAGGGTGAGAAGTACAGGAGGATCTGTGGAGGGTGTGGGAGACAGGGTGAGAAGTACCGGAGGATCTGTGGAGGGTGTGGGGACAGGGTGAGAAGCACAGGAGGATCTGTGGAGGGTGTGGGAGACGGAGTGGGAAGTACAAGAGGATCTGTGGAGGGTGTGGGAGACAGGGTGAGAAGTACAGGAGGATCTGTGGAGGGTGTGGGAGACAGGGTGAGAAGTACAGGAGGATCTGTGGAGGGTGTGGGAGACAGGTTGAGAAGTACAGGAGGATCTGTGGAAGGTGTGGGAGACGGAGTGGGAAGTACAGGATGATCTGTGGAGGGTGTGGGAGACAGGGTGAGAAGTACAGGAGGATCTGTGGAGGGTGTAGGAGACGGAGTGGGAAGTACAGGATGATCTGTGGAGGGTGTGGGAGACGGAGTGGGAAGTACAGGATGATCTGTGGAGGGCGTGGGAGACAGGGTGAGAAGTACAGGAGAATCTGTGGAGGGTGTAGGAGGCAGGGTGAGAAGTACGCGAGGATCTGTGGAGGGTGTGGGAGACGGAGTGGGAAGTACAGGAGGATCTGGGGAGGGTGTGGGAGACAGGGTGAGAAGTACAGGAGGATCTGTGGAGGGTGTGGGAGACAGGGTGAGAAGTACGTTAAGATCTGTGGAGGGTGTGGGGGGGGGGACAGGGTGAGAAGTACAGGAGGATCTGTGGAGGGTGTGGGAGACAGGGTGAGAAGTACAGGAGGATCTGTGGAGGGTGTGGGAGACAGGGTGAGAAGTACCGGAGGATCTGTGGAGGGTGTGGGAGACAGGGTGAGAAGTACAGGAGGATCTGTGGAGGGTGTGGGGGACAGGGTGAGAAGCACAGGAGGATCTGTGGAGGGTGAGGGAGACGGAGTGGGAAGTACAAGAGGATCTGTGGAGGGTGTGGGAGACGGAGTGGGAGCTATGGGAGGATCTGTGGAGGGTGTGGGAGACGGAATGGGAAGTACAGGAGGATCTGTGGAGGGTGTGGGAGACAGGGTGAGAAGTACAGGAGGGTCTGTGGAGGGTGTGGGAGACAGGGTGAGAAGTACAGGAGGATCTGTGGAGGGTGTGGGAGACAGGTTGAGAAGTACAGGAGGATCTGTGGAGGGTGTGGGAGACAGGGTGAGAAGTACAGGAGGATCTGTGGAGGGTGTGGGAGACAGGGTGAGAAGTACAGGAGGATCTGTGGAGGGTGTGGGAGACGGAGTGGGAGGTACAGGATGATTTGTGGGGGGTGTGGGAGACGGAGTGGGAAGTACAGAAGGATATGTGGTGGGCGTGGGAGACAGGGTGAGAAGTACAGGAGAATCTGTGGAGGGTGTAGGAGGCAGGGTGAGAAGTACAGGAGGATCTGTGGAGGGTGTGGGGGGGGGGCAGGGTGAGAAGTGCAGGAGGATCTGTGGAGGGTGTGGGAGACAGGGTGAGAAGTACAGGAGGATCTGTGGAGGGTGTGGGAGACAGGGTGATAAGTACAGGAGGATCTGTGGAGGTTGTGGGAGACAGGGTGAGAAGTACAGGAGGATCTGCGGAGGGTGTGGGAGACAGGGTGAGAAGCACATGAGGATCTGAGGAGGGTGTGGGAGACGGAGTGGGAAGTACAGGAGAATCTGAGGAGGGTGTGGGAAACGGAGTGGGAGGTATGGGAGACAGGGTGAGAAGTACAGGAGGATCTGAGGAGGGTGGGGAAGATGGAGTGGAAGGTACCGGTGGAGGGTGGGTATGAAAGTGATAATGAACAATTTACAAATTTTGAAGGAGTGGGGGGGGGGGGGGGGGTATGGGAAGATCCGTGGCGGCTATACAAGATAACGTTTGGAATACAGGAGAATCTATGGAGGGTGTAGAAGATGGAGTGGGGAGTACAGGAGGTTCTGTGGAGGGTGGAGATGAAACTGATGAACAATTTATAGGTTTTGACTAACTGCTCAGCCATAGTGATATACAGTTATAAACTCGGTAATAAACTCGTCATACTTTGTGAATTTTCATATAAAGTACCTAAAAGTGGTTAAAATTTAAAAATAAAACTCTTTATGTTTATTTGATGAACTATAATATTTTATAATTTTTCCAGAAATGGGGACCATAAAGATTTATTATGATTGATTTTATTTTCAAATAAGCTTCATTGGGATGTGTTACTGGGATCAGGAATGGCTGCATAGCTCCCACTCAGAGACGAAATCTAGGTTAATTTAACATTTCAGTGTAATTACAACTGGTGTTACATGGTGGGACAAATTGTTATAGGCATCGGAAATCGCCATTCAAGGGCTCTGATTGGCTGATATCGGGCGTTACATTGTGGGACAAGTGTTACAGGAATGGACATCTGTATTTCTCAATTATTTGTTACCATGAGGTCGGGGCTATTGGGAAATTACCACCATTGAATTCAGCGCATCAAGAGCATAATATTAAGATAATATTACATACTTTGGGAAACTTTTTTTTTTTAATAATTTTTTTGGCCACTTTTTGTGATTTTGAGCCTCCAAGGTACTGGAAGTCGTCGACCTTCCTTAGTTGATTATTATCAATGGTTGTCATGATTCCATCAACATTAAAGGTCATGAATTCGGTCTTTGTAGCATTTATATGCAATCCAACCTCCTTAGCAGCCCTCTCCACTTTATTTAGTAGAAGCTGTGCATCTACTAGCATATTAGAGAGCGCGATGTCATCCGCAAAGTCTGTGTCTGTGACTGTAGTTGCCGGATATCTACTACTTCTGCGTTCTTGAAGTGTGAATCCCAGATCTTCACCCTTTGTGGCCGTCCTCATTGCGTAATCCAGCACAAGTACAAATAGTAATGGTGCTAATGTGTCACCTTGCAGTACGCCAGCCAGGATTGAGAAAAACTCAGTCTCACCATCTGGTGAGAGTACCTGCGCTTCTGTGTCACAATATAACAATCCAATGCCAGCAACAATTACTTCTGGTATTCCATAGACAATGGTCTGGGTTTGGTTTTAAATAATCATAATAATAACTCATTCGTTGCAATATGAATCCGCCATCCCACCCCACATGTATTTGTACCGCCACCCCACCCCACATGTATTTGTACCGCCACCCGCCCCACATGTATTTGTACCGCCACCCGCCCCACATGTATTTGTACCGCCACCCCACCCCACATGTATTTGTACCGCCACCCCACCCCACATGTATTTGTACCGCCACCCCACCCCACATGTATTTGTACCGCCACCCCACCCCACATGTATTTGTACCGCCACCCCACCCCACATGTATTTGTACCGCCACCCCACCCCACATGTATTTGTACCGCCACCCCACCCCACATGTATTTGTACCGCCACCCCACCCCACATGTATTTGTACCGCCACCCCACCCCACATGTATTTGTACCGCCACCCCACCCCACATGTATTTGTACCGCTATGTCACTGTCACACATGGTTTGTACCATCAAGGTATGATATTATATTACCTAATTCAATCAACCATGAAGTGCAGTATTTCATGAATATTTCAATATTGCACAAAATTATTCTAAAAAACAGACCGTAATGATGGAAAAAAAACCAGCGATGTAAAATAAATAACTTTATGATTATGCACCGAGTTAATCCAAATATAAACCCCAAAAAAAATAATAATATATAAACAACCCAAAACCTGTGACCAACGTTGTTTTAAGTAATTAAAATTAAAACCCAATTAACTCCCAAAACTAATGAATCCATCGACCGGTAGATTCTCGTGTAGATACGATAGTTTGGGGTCGCCACTGAAGTCGGAGACGACCTCCCCCCGCCCTCGGAGGACCCACTTGGTGGTGAGCAGACCCTCGGCGCCGACCGGGCCGCGGGCGTGGATGCGACTGGTGCTGACCCCGACCTCGGCCCCCAAACCGAACCGGAACCCGTCCGCGAACCGCGTCGACGCGTTGTGGAACACGCACGCGCTGTCCACCCCCTTTATGAAGCGACCCGCGCGACTCATGTTATCCGTTACTATAGCGTCGGTGTGCGCGCTTCCGTAGTTGTTTATGTGTTGGATGGCGTCCTCCAAGGAGTCCACCAGCTCCACCGTGCACTCCAAGGCGCCGTACTCCGTCCGCAGGTTGGTGGCCCCCCGGGACTGTATCGTTAGCGACTGGGACAGCTTCGGACCCGGGTGGATAGCCACTCCCTCGCTGCTCAGCATCTCGAGTATCTGGTTGAATATCGGGCGGTGACGGAGGGTCTTATGTACGAGGAGGGTCTCCATGGCGTTACAGGCCGCCGGGTAGTCGCACTTTGAGTCCCGAGCGATCCGGGTCGCCATCTCGGGGTCGGCCTCGTCGTCGACGTAGACGTGGCAGACGCCCTCGGAGTGGCCCAGCACCGGGATCCCCACCGATAGCCGTTGGATCTCCCGGACCAGCTGGTTGGATCCCCGCGGGATCACCAGATCCACGTGGTTCGACATGGTGAGCAGATCGGAGATCTCCTCCCGCGTCGAGATCAACTGAACCGCGTCCTTGGCCGCGTCGCTAACCGAAGCCAAGGCCTCGCCAACCAGTTGGGATAACTTGGCGTTGGTCGCGGCCGCCTCACTGCCGCCCTTCAGTAGCAACCCGTTGCCCGTGGAGATAGCGAGAGCGGCGACCTGCGGCAGCGCGTCAGGTCGCGACTCGAATATAACCATGACGACGCCTATGGGTACGGTCTGCTGGACCAACTCTATGCCTTCGGAGACCCGCGTGCGACGCAACGTGCGTCCAAGGAGGGTCAGGGAGTCCGTCGCAATCCGCCGCAACCCCTCGGACAGCGTCGCCAGCTTCCCCGAGGACAGCCGCAACCGGTCCAACATCGGCCTCGTTATCGACTCGCTGTGCTCCAGAATGTCTCGCTCGTTCGCCTCCAGGATCTCCGCTTCTCTCTCCAATAGCAACTCGGCTAACTTCGCGATCGCAAGCGCCCGCTGTTCCGCCCCCATCGCCAACAACGCCCGACTACCGGCCCGCGCCCGCTCCGCCTGAGCCTCCACTCGCAACCCTGCGTCCACCGCGTTGGTAAACAGAGTGCCAACCTTCTTACCGCGGACGATATCGAGTATCGCGGGACTGCTGGCCAACCCGTTGGCGATGACGACCGCAGTGCCCCGTTTCAACGCCCAGCTCGCCGCCCGAACCTTCGACTCCATCCCGCCTAGACCGACGCTGGATTTACTCCCGAACTGGATCGCGTCGGTCAACTCCTCCGGGTTGTAACTACCGATGAGTTTGGCGCGAGAATCCCCGGGAGGATGGGTATAGATCCCGTCAACGTCCGACATGAGGAGGAGTAAGTCTGAGTTTAACTCGACGGCGAGAATCGCTGAGAGACTATCATTATCCTTTATAGATATTCCTTCTGGGGTCGCTTCTGTGGCCGATACCGTAGGGGGAAGAACAGCGTCGTTTGTGTTTACAATCGGGACGATATTCATCTGTAAAAGCGCATTTATCGTCTGTTTCAGGTTGAGTTTAGTTTCTACGTTAAGGAAATCCGGTTTGGATACGAGAATCTGGGCGACCGTGAGTCCGTACTGCTGGAACATGGCCTCGTACAGACTCATTAACCCAGACTGGCCAGCGGCGGCGCACGCTCGCGGCTCCAATTTCGCGTCGCCCCGCGGCCCCCCAGGACCACTCAACGTCTGTTTTATAGAGCGAGACATCGAGAGTTCGTGACGTAATCGCTGCTTCCCGAAGGCGACGCTACCGGAAGTGACTATCATCATCTGATGGCCGGAGTTCTGTAGTTCCGCTACCTGTTCCACGATGGAGGCCAACCTACCGAGGTTCACTCCGCATTCATCCACCCTGGTTATTACCGCGCTACCGAGTTTCACGACTATTCGGTGACTTGCTCCTAATTCGTTGCGGTGTTGGGCGATACCGCGAATAGGTTGTATCGTTCGGTGCCAGGAAACCCGGCGACACAACATGGGAATCAATGGTAACATCACCAACATGGTTGAATAAATACCGTACTGAAATAGTAGTAAGTACTGAAGTAGGTAATCGTAATTCTTTAATTAAAGTAGGTAAGGTACCGAGAGTCAACAGTCAAACCAGCAAACTGTCAACTGAGGTATTCTTCAGAATGTTACATTACAGCATACAGGCATAGCTATTGATACAGACAACAGCTCAGCTACCATTCTATATGTTCGTGGGGCCTTCGCGCAGCGCAGCACGAGGCTCAGTTATCAGATACAGATTAAAATTGTGCAATTCTATCCCAAACACCAAAATCGTTATTTAAGGGGGGGGGGGGGGGGGGGGGGGCGTAGCACCCCCAAATTGAACCTCGCATTTTTGTGTCTCTGGACCATAAAATCGAGTGAAAATTATTTTTTCTGCTACTAAACGTCGTCTGGACTGTCTAAGAATAGTCAAACCAAATATTTTTAAAATTGGCCCCAAAATGGCTCCGTAATGGCCAAAAGGGTCTTTTTGCGCCAAGGGCTATTTCTCCACCAATATTTGTTGAAAATTGTTGAAATTTGGATTACAGGTTCAGAAGAACCCTGCATCCAATTCTTCTTACCAAATTTTGCCTCAAATGCTCTGGAGCCTTTTTAGAACAAAAAGGCCCCAAAAAGGGGCTTTTATTGGGCCTTTTTGATATAAAAAGGCTCCAGGGCATTTCCAACCTAATTTGTTAAGAAGAAGTATGGAGAAGGGTAATCTTAACAAGTGTACCAAATTTCAACTCATTTCAGTCAAAATTGGCGGAGAAATAGCCTTTTTCATGAAAAAACGTCATTCTGGGATATGGGTGTTTAAAGTTTAAGGAACAATTTAAACCTTCCCGCTATTTTAGATAATACCAATTTTCTAAGTTCGTCAATAACTATTCAACGAAATTTTTCATGCTTGCTAAACACATAACTAGTAAAACAACGTTTTAGCAATTTTATGCATATCTACACCGTGAGAGCCTTTTTTATGAAAAGGGCCCCGCATAATTGTAAAATATAGTGCTGCTCGAAGGTTTTACAAAAATTAGACTAGCTCTTACGTTTTGGGTAATAACTTGAGTTTGAAAAAAGATATGAGAAAACTGCTGGCAGATTTGAAATCTCCATTAAATTTGGCACATGATAGAATAAAACAAACTTTTTTTACCAATTTCCAAAATAGGGGGGTGCTACCCCCCCCCTTAAGGAATTTAACCAAACCGCCAATAAGAATAAATAAAAGCAGAGGAAAGTCCCCTCCCCCCACGTTTCAACCGCCCTCTTAATCTGCAACCACCCCAACCCACAGGAGCACAGAGGATTAATGAAAGGCAGAGAGAGGTATTAACAGGAAATTTGTGTTTTAAATTTTAGGTAAAGAGGCAACCCAATTTGCAAAAATTATTTAAACTTAGCCGATAGTATTGATACTGAAATATTAATTTATCATGTCAACCAACACCTCAACGAAATTATTTAGCTAATTATTCTAAAGAATCACGATTAAATACTCAGCCAATCATTTTTTCGAGATAAAGCAAGCTGTGTTATTACTCTGGTTTTTAATTTTGATCTATAAGTATAATTATTTATATCTTATACTATAAAATAATTAATGTCCATTAAAAGCCATGTTAAAAAAGCTGTTTTTTACCCTAACCAACATTAATTAATTAATCATTAATTAATTGACTGAATTTATCTTACCTTCTCGAAGGCCACACGCAAATTCAACTTGGAAAATTTCCAAACTTTTGCCAGACTACATATGTACCAAGTTTAGATAGATTTTATCGAGATTTGGCTGAGTTAGTAAGTAAGTTTAAAATTGAAAACAATAGAACGACAGACACATCGATTGAGTTAGTGGTACCTGTATGCTAAGCTCGCTTGTTCTACGCATATCCTTAGATCAACATAATGATGATGGGGTGATGGTAACTCCACCTACTGGCTCCAGAAGTCGAATAAATCCTGCCAAGTACCTAACTGATCTAGACTTTGCTGATGACTTAGGAGTAGGCCTACTCTCAGAATCACAAGACGGAGCCCAACGGCTCCTCAGCTCATTAGAACAGGCTGCTTCTAGTGTTTGTCTCTTTATTAACTCCGAAAAGACCAAAATTTTGACAGTTAACTTTGAAAGTCCTCAGCAAGTCTCTGAACGGATGAGCATAAGCTTAAAGGATGGTATGCTTGAGCATGTGGACGACTTCTGTTACGGGATCATGGATCCGGAAGTCAGGTGAAGACCTTCGAATACGTACGCGAAAGGCAAGGGCAGCATTGAATGGGCTCTCCAGGATTTGGAAGTCAAGTAGAATTAATCGGAAACTTAAGGTCCGATTATTTAGAGCAGCAGTAGTTCCAGTACTCCTCTGTGGGAGTCCATACTTGGTTCAAACTGCAGAGGAAACCAAATCTCTGGATGGCACATTCACAAGAATGCTACGCCGGGTTCACTGTGTCAAGTACAATGCACACATCTCCAACCAGACACTATATAACATTGGAGGTGTCTCATTGGTTCCTCATTGACACTAGAACAAAGCCGCCCCCGCTTTGCAGGACATTGCTTTCGCCATGAGGACCAGCCAGTGCATAATCTTGTACTTTGGTAGCCTCATGGAGTGAATAAGCATGGTGGACAGCCCGTGACTTTCTTGAGACGCATCTTAAAGGACAATGGCCTTGAAGATGCGGATGATCTAGCAAATGTCATGGGCGATAGGAAGTTGTGGCGGCGCAATTTTGTCGATAATCTGGCGCAACATTCTGAAAAATGCAGCTGCAATGCACCTTGCCGATCTTAGTAGTAGTAGTCCTAGTAAGCTCGCTTACTTTCGTGGCTCGCGCCCCACAGTACTAAATAAAACATAGCAAACATACCGCTATTAGGCACTGGCCCTACGCCTATCATTGCATGGTGGCCCAAAAAGGTCAACTTCAAAATATATATGAAAATGTTTGCTCACTACAAAAAAAAAGGATCCTCTCAGCCTTTCATCCACTGGGGTCGATAGGACCAGTTGAATTACGTTAAATCAAAACGTGGGATATGAGTAGCACCAACCCCACCTTCAGGTACCTGAAACAGCTATCGAAATAATGGCCGACTGTTTACTTTTCACCTGCATTACTTCAACTTAGGCCTGTTGTATTTTGTATAGACTGTTTTTGGCAAGTAGTTCTAGAGCTAAATTTGACAAATACGATCAGCAAATGTATTGTGATGGGACTTCTGAGTAGGGCTGGTGCTCTATCAAAAATACTACTCGTCTCTTTACCAAACTGCCGAAGGTATTGACTTAAAGGCCTCAGTAAGCACCTACTATACAGAATTTAATACTTGTAGTAATTTAGTAATACTGTACTGTAATATTACGAAAGTTAAACTATTTAATAATAAAACACATAAATATTATTTTATGTTTTATGATATAAATAGTAATATCCTATTAAATATTAAATAGCCAGCACCATATTATTATTTCTAAATTCATTTATTTGACAAAATTGATTACCGGTAGACAATAATATAAGATATTATTAATTACAATGAAAAACAATAGGTGACCAGTCCGTGCCCAATGTTAATATAGTACATCATTGAATTTAAAAATAGCTTAGTTTTCATCTAATATTTACATTTTATTCTTCAATTGCCTTTCATCCTCTCGATATTGTGGTTCATTAAACAGATTCGACCTCTCGTCTAATTATCTCGCTTCTTATGATTTTCAACTAGGCCTATTCAATAATTAAATAAGTTTAGATGGAAACCAATTGATATATGAGAAATCTTTAATGGTGAAACATGATAAAATCTTCGTCCAGCGGGTTAGAAAGGCAACTGTAAGAATCAAGTACATGTGTACCGGTATTGGTATACCCAACACAAGCTTATAGGGGAGGGATGGGGGTGGTCAGGATTTTACGGTTGGACCACAGGAAACATATACCTGTACAGTGTATTTGTATACTGATATAGCTCAGTATAGGTTGTTTATAGACCTAGCTATTTAAATAAGAAAATAAATCGAAATAAAGAAATATACTGATATAGAGAGATATAACGGAATTCAATTGAATTAGGTATTCCATTGACATAAAAAATATTGCGAGATTAACAGCAGATTATGTGAAGAGTTTAACACCTTTAAAGTGTAGCTTTACAACATCTTTAAGTTCAGGTTTTGTGGCTATGCAGGTAGGAATGTTTTCTGGTTGTTCTATCCAGAGTTTATGAGATATGTTGTTTGCGTTTAACTTCTCTGAGAGCTTGACCAGACTGGCTTCACTGTCGACTTGTAGAACAACCTTAGTCATAGAATCAAGGTTTGCCAGATACTGCTGTACATTTAAATCATCTCTATGAAGGTGTATAACTGCGGTAGATGCGTGGCAGGCTTGAGCAATTACGGCACCTTTTGGCCAATTCATTGCAGATATCAAATCACTTCGGATAACAATATACTGGATAATAACTTGAGCCATTATAGTTGATAGTGATCGTAGACTTACCACCAAGGCCTACTAAAAGACAGGCCTGGCAGCCGACTGCCTGACTCAAAATCGTATGGGCCGACTTTTTTTAATGCTGCTGCTACAGTGTAACAGTAGAATGCAGATTAGCCTGCATGATTACTGACTGGATAATGCGTAATGCAGTAGGGCCAAGGCCAGGCCATCTAAATAACAGGCCATGACAAGGACCTAGCCTGCAAAATTATCGTAGGCTGACTGCTGAATTATCAAATATTATATTTTCCACGAATACAGGGTCCATATTTAAAAGAAGATAACTAGATTTTCGTAAAGAATTTAATTGAAACAGTATTTAATAATTAATTATCGCTCGAGTTTGTGGCAAGGAATGTTTGTACGCTAATAAGGTCTATCAATCATGGATGAAATGGAACCAAACTTGGTACACTTGTAGTCTACAAAAAAATTAGAAATTCTACACACAGACAGACTTCTACAGTTCATCTGTCTACCGCTAGGGGGGCAAATTTACAGAAACGTAAAAATAGCAGTAATTATAGAACCAACCATCAGATTCATCGAAATTTAGTAGTAGTTACCTAAGAGCATTGCTTAATTAGAAATTCTGCAGAGACTTTTACAGTTCCTGTCTGCCGCTAGGGGGGAATTGTTAGAGCTCCAGTTCAACGTGCTTAGCACGGTTTCATAAACAGTAATTAATCGCAGTAATTATAACAGTAAAATGCAATGTATTATATTTTTTAGTGAAATCAAGAGACAGGGGGGGGGGGGGGGGGGGGGGGGGGGGGGAGACTGGACGCAAATCCCATCTTGGCGAATTAATATCCCGCCTCAATGTTAAATTCTCAATTTAGGGAAAGGAGCAGGTTACAGTGGCACGTTATTTTAACCAAAACAATAAACTAAACACAATAGAACAGGTTACAGTTTTATTTTTGAGAGTAATCAGCTGTTATTTGCGTCGAATTTCCCCTGGAGAGGGATGAATTTTTATTGCGTCCAGTCCCCCCCCCCCCCCCCCCCCCTATCTTGAAATCAAATACCAAAAATATATTTATAATATGAACAATCTATTTGGAAATTGTAAGTTTGGCCTATCTTTTTATCATAAGCTCAGTATCTTTATCTGGTGTGATTTTACCAATTATTTAATATGTTTGATAGAATTGAACATTTGTTTAAATAATCAGATGGCACTAGACTAGCTGTAGCCCAGTCAGCCAGTTGTTAATAATATAAAAATATCGGCTGCAAAGTGTAAATACAGTTTTACACAAGATGACAAGGGCGTTACATTCGTTGTAGGGCAAGGGCGTTGTATAAGAAATATAAAAATGTAATACAAAATACACCACTTCATCAATGTCGACTTCCTCCAATTCCGAGTATAAATAAATAACAATAACAAAAAAACATAATTATAAACAGATCGTCAGAGCTATCGGTATCTCCGCCCAACACGTCAACCAAGAGCCTCGAGCATCGAGAATATGAGAAACTCGATCGAAATACCTGCTTATCCCAGTATCCATCCGTAGTCACCGGACCGCTGCGGTTTACTCCCGTATACCTACCAGTAGAATTCCCGCAGCTTCCGACACAATTCGACAACGAATTCGCCTCACACTTTCGCGTCGCAGAGAACGAAATCCAGTGCGACACACGTCTGCCCGACGTTCAACCATTTACCCCAGGCGATCCCAGGATCCGGGCCGCCGCTAAACTCTGATCGAAATCCTCGTCGAGTCTCTGTCCTGTGTCTGAGTGTAGTAAATACCCAAATAGAATCGTACTGACAAACAAGCAATTCCGTAGTATTCCTCCGTTAATCACCTCTTGTAGCAACTCGGCTGCTCGGGTCCAGATACATCGGACTGTCGGGAGCGTTTCAGACAGTAATGGAGCAGCAGTTGCAGATTTGCGAATATTTCCAATGCTGCAATGGTTTTATAGGCCTAATAAATAAGGGGATTCAATGCTAAAACAAATGGATTATTCCTAACCCCACCCCAATATACCTAACAGTCTGACAGTATAGCTTAGGATGTTAGGTACCATAATCAGCACAGTCAGCCTACGATAATTATGAAGGCTAGGTCCTTGTCATGGCCTGTTGTTTAGATGGCCTTGAGTAGGGCCAAATAATGGCTATTCCAGTACTGCAGTACCTGTGTTCTTTCTCTCACTATTATTTGATAGTTTGTTAATATCTTAATATGGGAAGAAAATGGTCTGTTGGATATTGCCGATCTGGATATCTTACTTAGAAGGCCGAAAGTTCAACTTCCGAGGGCGAGCGAATAACTATCTATCTACAGTTTCAGTTTCCCAAAGGATCCCGATGAACTGCAGTTATGGCTTAGGCCTACCCGTTTGCAGTTTGCCGAATGTAATAAATCCGGCAAATATTACATGCAACATGGGTGATGGATGCAGGGATGGGTGTATGCCAGAAGCATTTTCCGGATGGTGTGCGGGTGAAACAGAGTGGTAATCGTTTTAAAGTTCCCCCTGAATCCCCTTCTTTGTTTCCAGGCGCACCTCCTCTAATGTTCCAAGTTCCAACTCCACCACCGAAACCGCGAACAACTTCACGATCGAGTTTAGAAACACGCAAAGCCAGAAAGCTATCCCGAGATTGAACAACTAGAAGATTTTATTAGTTCGGATATAATAAAATCAATTGACCTTAAAGAACTCAACTTCCAGGCGTAATTATTGCCATCTCTGACAGTCTGAGTCGCGACATCTGGGTTACCGGTAAGGATAAAGAAAAAATAGGCCTAGACATTTTGTGTACCGAACCGGAAACCCGAGTATAGCTGCTTTGAGGGCAACACAATTTCGAATGTATCTAGGCCTATGCGAAAAACTGCTCAATTTCTTGAGATAATTTTAAAATTTTGGAGTTTTGTTAATATTCAGACATCCTTTGGTTTCCAGCGATCTCGGTATCCAAACCGCGCTCCTTTCCAAACGACCAGCGATAATATATATACCTATAAAAATCAAATTCTCTCTCTCTCTCTCTCTGTGTTCGAACTCCTCCAAAACGGACAGAGGGATTGCGCTGGAACTTGGCATGTGTGTATAACTTTAACCAGCCTGCCAGCGGTCGTTATAGGCCACTTTTCGAAAAGTTTAATTCACGTTCGGTACCGGTACTAAGTACCGGTACGTCAGTAGGCCTATACCGGTACCAGTACGCCAGTAGGCATATGCTGGTAGCGGGAAATACCGGGTAACATGCCTCCCATAGCTCCTCTATAAACTATAACTTTGTGCTAGTAACAGTGTAAGCTATAAACTGTTTTAAATTATCAAGTTGTAAATTATTTATAAAAAGTTAATTATAACAACTTAAACAACAGAACAAAATAGAAACAAATACCATACTTAATCTTTTACTTTAGTCTGGTTGCTCGGTCTGCCTCTTAACACATTTTAAGCCTAGCTGCGCTCGTCCTGTTCATATAATCATCAATATACGTATGTAGCCTAGGCCTACAACATTCCACTAATAGTTCTGATGAAAATAATATATCACTCAAGTACTACTGTACTAGACCTGATTTTTTCGGGGAGTTAACATATTACTCGTATCCATTTTAAGCCTCGCTGCGCTCGTCCTGTTCATATAATCATCAATATATGTAGCCGGTAATATCACATTTGAGGCACAGTGGTAAGAAATTTTTTGGTCGATTCCCCTATGCCCATGGCGAACCACTTATACTTTTTTTTCAAACTTTGAAGATTCCACTATGCCCATGGTGAACCACTAATACATTTTTCAAAAGTTTGTTGATTCAGCTACGTCCACAGCAAACCACTCCTTTTCAAAGTTTGTTGATTCCTCTATCCGGGCCGGGTTTGCCCTGTCCGGCTCCAGACTTGCCCTGGTAAAATATTGAGTAGTGTCTACATCATTGTCCAGAATAGGGTGTTTCCCTTCACTTCTATGGGGCTTTCTATTATTCCTACCTGTCCCAAATACGTTGTGTAATGATTTCCAACCTGTCCAATATAGGGGCATCCAATCAAATCATCATATGAGCCAACTCCTCGTCATCGGACCAATACCAACATTCCTAAAGTTAGGCATCTCCCTTATTGGCTATATAATGTAAAGGTTAATGGAAAATTCCACTGATATATAATCCAAGTGTCAACTACGAATCCGGGGCTCATTATAACAACCTATACTGGACAGAGCAATGTATTTGGGACAAGAGCAGGTATATGTACAGTGGAAATTCCCATTCTAAATAAGGGCATTTGGAATACTTGTTCCCTAGTTATGGTTAAAGATATACTGTGGGTGCCTTGCAAATGGCCTGTAAGACTGTGATGCATTATAGGCTATAGTGTCATCATAGTCACGTTATTTAATTTCATGTTGTGCAATTTATTCATATTGTGCAATTTATTCATGTTGTGCAATTTATTCATTGTGCAATTTATTCATGTGGTGCAATTTATTCACTTATAATAAATCTAAATACATTTGTATAATAATAATTAAATGACAATCAAATTAGTGACATCGCAACCTCCTCCCCCAGACTCAACTTCATCCCAAATAGTCCTTAATAAATCTTAAATTTGACTCAAATAGGTTGTTTGTGTCCCATATAGGGTGTTTGTGTCCCGTATAGGGTGTGAAGTGCTTATAATGATTTCAAATAGTTTCGAAATGTAATGGAATACTCAAAAGAATATAGAATTCACTGTCTAGCTTTCATTTAAATTTGTCCCAAATAGGTTGTTTGTGTCCCATATAGGGTGTTTGTGTGTTTGTGTCCCAAATAGCGTGTGACTTTCTCAAAATGATTTTAATTAGTTTATAAATCTCATGGAATACTCAAAAGAATATAGAATTCACTACCATAACTTTAGTTTCAATTTGTCCCAAATAGGTTGTTTTGTCCCGTATAGGGTGTGAATTGCTTATAATGATTTCAAATATTTTCTATATGTAATGGAATACTCAAAATAATATTGAATTCACTATAATAGCTTTCATTTAAATTTGTCCCAAATAGGTTGTTTATGTCCCATCCATAGGGTGTTTGTGTCCCATATATGGTGTTTGTGTCCCAAATTGCGTGTTAATTTCTCAAAAGAATTTTACATAGTTTATAAATATAATGGAATACTCAAAAGAAAATATAATTCACTATCATAGGTTTAATTTAAATTTGTCCCAAATAGGTTGTTTTAGTCCCATATATGGTGTTTGTGTGCCAAATAGCGTATGACTTTCTCAAAATGATTTTACATAGTTTATAAATATAATGGAATAATAAAAATAATATTTTTTCCTTTATAAACTATGTAAAATCATTTTGAGAAAGTCACACGCTATTGGGGACACAAACACCCTATATGGGACAAAAGTGAATTTTCTTTTCTTTTGAGTATTCCATTATATTTATAAACTATGTAAAATCATTTTGAGAAATTCACACGCTATTTGGGACACAAACTGTGATGGTATCGACTCTCAGATCCCGACCGGGTAGGGTTGTACGTGTCACTTGGCTGCTGGGCTAGTATCTTTGGCCGAAGGCCGTTGGGGAAAATAACAGAGTTTGTTTCTCAGTGTTAATGATCTCAGAAATAATAGCACAGTCAGATGTATACAGGTATAGTAACAATAATCAGTATAGCATAAATGACGACAGCAGCACATATGAAATCTATATATGAAAACTATGCCGGTCCGCAACTGTGTGATAATCAACTGACCGGTAAAGCAGTAACTAGAGTAAATATATGATTGATACATATTGGTTTCACCTCTACGCTACTGTGGCCTTTGGTACCCAATGGATGCCCTCCTGTCCTTCCCCACGTGCTTCCTTGCCCGCTATTGGTTTATATATAATTGTCAGTTCGCCACGCCCTGTAGGTGTTACTCCCTGGTGCTAGCCTCGCTAGCTGTGTTGTACCTCTGAGGTGGTTTGACCTGTCACCTCTCTCTGTAGCTTAGGGCGTGTGTCGCCCCCCCCCCCCCCCCCCGAGTTGGTTATGAGGCGAGATTATTATTGGTAATCTCGCATCGCCAACTATATTGGTAAAATGCCACTGGTCCCATTTTGGGTGGGTAATGTAGGGAATTGAATCCGCTTACACTCACTCCACCCCAAGCTATCTTCCCGGTGAGAAGATAGCATCAACCTCAAGTGCGCTTCAATTCTGCTGGAACCCAATCTAATATTGGATGTGGGGTGGAGTTTTCTTCTCGGGGTCGGCTTTCCAGACCGGCCCCCATGGGTGTGTTGTTACTACCCATCCTTGCTGCAATCGCGAGCTATGTTGCACCGAGGTATCTGGTGTCTCTGTTGAGATCATTGTCCTCACTTTCTGCACAATTTTTCTCAAATTTTCCTCACTCACTAGTTCCCTTGGGACTCATCCTCCCCCGTGCTCGCTCCCCACACTTGAATTGCACTCCTTTCACTCTCTTATACCCTCATTCTCAAACCGTTCCCGCTGTCACTCTCCACACTCCCGTCGGGTCCCGCGCATGTGTACATCATGTCAGTAAGATCCATCTAAAGTCTCGTCCTACTAGTCTAGTCATTACCCTGAGGATTCCGACACGCTAAACGGAATTCTAGACTTGATTGGGCCACTGAGTGTCCATCCAAATGGCGTGAGAATCGACATCGGGCCTCGCCCTCCATCCTCTCCGAACACAGCCCGTAGTCTCCCGTGGGCCGTCGGGCAGTCCATGCCGACTATGAGAGATACTTTCGGGATGTCCAGTTCAGGCACGGAGAAATCGATATCATCCAGGAACCGGTATTGCTCAACCTCAATCTTTGTGGGCCGCCTGGCATTTATATTAATCGATTCTATTATTTGAATGGGATCGATGGTCGCCCCATAATCGCACCCTGGTGTTATCGCTGATATTTTGCAACGCCCCGTTCTCATCTTCAAGACCTCGCCTTTTCTCGAGATAGTGGTTACCGCCATCTTTTCGGCCACCCAACCCTCCGTTAGCATGAACGCTGCTCCACTATCGACCAACATTAGTGTTGAGACCGATAGCTATGGCATACTTTTGGTATTTTAATTCGATATAATTTTATGACGGTCGATAGAGCTACCAACATCGACCGTCACTAATTAAATACTGTAAATTATCGACCGTCGTAATTAAATGCTGATAATTATCGTGCGTCGTAATTAAATACTGGAACCAGATCGACCGTCGTTATTAATGTTGACATTATCGACCGTCGTAATTAAATACTGGAACCAGATCGACCGTCGTTATTAATGTTGACATTATCGACCGTCGTAATTAAATACTGGAACCAGATCGACCATCGTTATTAATGTTGACATTATCGACCGTCGTAATTAAATACTGGAACCAGATCGACCGTCGTTATTAATGTTGACATTATCGACCGTCATAATTAAATACTGGAACCAGATCGACCGTCGTTATTAATGTTGACATTATCGACCGTCGTAATTAAATACTGGAACCGCAGATCGACCGTCGTAATTAATAGCTGTTGTTGTTGCTATGATACCATGAATAGGCGGGATATTTGAATTATGTCCTGCAATAGGCCTAGATTTGGGTACTGCTGTACTGTACCGCACCGGTGCGGTGCTGCAGTAGGTAATTAATTACTGTACTGCCCTGCCGTTTTATTACCTTTGTTTCGTTTCGTAATTTTATATTAGTTTGCCAGAGGCTAGTTTAAATGTGGCATATCAAGTTGAAATAATGCACCAGGAGATATTGTCTGTAATTACCGTCAACAGGGGCAACATTGATAGTTTTCATCCTTTTTTTTGGCTGTGTGTAAAAATGTAATACAGTTAGTAACATTTTCAATAGCTTAATATACCAATGTACATGTTGGCTATATTCTTTAGTTAAATTTTTGGTTTCAAGTTGGTAACATTATATATATTTTTTTTCTTAAAAAGTTATCAATGTTGCCCCATAGGTGGGGGCAACATTGATACCTCGAAGGATTGCTTTCAATTATCAATTACATCATACATTGGGGCATCATTGATAACCTGACGAAGTTTTAAAAAAAGTCATTACGAGTTACACCATTAAAAACGAGATTAAAAACACTATACAGTATGATTATATAATGTAATTTGAACCTATGTTAGCTTCGTAAGAGTTATCTATTTATGGTAATATTACTCAGCGATATTGTTGGTAATATTTGTAAGTAGGCCTCCTATATTATTTTTAATTATATACAGTTTAAATTGCCAATATCGGTAATTGCCAGCAAATTAATAACAACCTGCAACAACAAACCAATTAATCCAACATATGACATAA
>JAUCBJ010006030.1:0-21037 GCA_032718475.1 Nemertoderma westbladi | reverse complement strand
ATTGTTTTGGATAAAATTACGTGCCACTGTAACCTGCTCCTTTCCCTAAATTGAGAATTAACATTGAGGCGGGATATTAATTCGTCAAGGCGGGTTTTGCGTCTAGTTTCCCCACCCCCTCCCCTTTCGCACAGTTCTTATTACATTTTTTCTCACTGATCGCTCTATAACTGTATAACCTTACCCGCAGTGACTATGGCACACACGTACTTATGGAAATTTACAAATGGTACAGAGGGGAGAGGGTGGGTTCGAGCTTGCGTGACATGAATGAACGCCCCCTATGTAGCATATTTAAGCATAACTTCCGTCCCAATTCCAAGTGCGCTAGTGTTGAGGGAGCGGTTGCCTGTCTTGTTATATCACTATTCCATGGACAAGTCCAAACCCCCCCCCCCCCTCCCCTCCAGTATCCTCTGCTTCATAAAATAAGTACCTTGAGGAGACGACGTGAAGCTACGGTTACTGAATACTAAAGACAGACAACTCGATTCCCAAGAGAGCTTTCCCGCCGATGGAAACAATACATTCACGGGGATTTCGGACGCAACGTTATTATAATATTGAATTAATAATTTATCAGTGAAATATCTTTCATCTCGCGGCCACCTATTACCAGTTACTTTTTTCGCCAGGAAAAAAAAGTAAAATCAATGCAATCCTATGGGATACGTTTTTCCCTAGGGAAAAAAGGTAACCTTTTTCTCCCGATTTTGGGGTACAATTTTCGAGCGAAAAAGTAACAATTTAATAATAAAAATATTTTTGGAGGAATTTCTTAAATTGTATTACATGTATTGAAAGAGCATCGACGTAGAAAGGGTTTGCACGCAATTTGAACAAAATCCTACCCAATATTGGTTTAGGTGGTTAAGCGACTCTCTAGTTACGTAATTGATATTCTAGAACAGTAAATTATTTAACATTGAGTAAGGCAGCATAAGGAGTTGAAGAATTCAGTAATTTGAATCGCAGTAACTATGCAAGCAATATATATAGTAAAATACTACAGTTCAATTTTTCAATTTATTTTGTAACACTTATATCGCTCTATCTTCTATTTCATAAAAAATTTTCATAAAAGTTTTATTTATTTAAAATTTTGTAAAATCATTTAGCTTTAGCTAAATTCTATATTATCAATTGACATTGCTATATAATGCATAGACATGAAAGTTGTTTGGTTTGTCATAAAGAAATGAGACAAGACAATTTATCTCGTCATATGGAAACACATAGAAAGGAAAAAATAATGGCTCCGTTACCAAAAAAATTTAAAAAATCCGAAAATATTTTTAGTGAAGATGAAAAGAAAAAGAGAGATGAGCGTGATATATTAAATATAAAACAGACAATGGAAAATAAATTTCATAAAGTTATGAATATTTTGAAAGGGGGGGGGGGGGGGGGGGTAGCAATGTATGGCTGACCCCATCATAGAGGCTCAGCTGCATTTATAAGCCTTCGGTCAAATCTCTATATATCGACAACGAAAGTACCACAATGGCGAGTGATGCAAACAAATAGAATCTTTTAATGTTTTAACATTCGTAGATTTAATAAATAAATAATTAAACCGCACTTTGGATGAACAAACTATCTAGTTCTTCAGTTTCTAGGTTTGAACCGGTGTCTCCGGTGGCAACGTGTCTCCGGTGGCAACGTGTCTCCGGTGGCAACGTGTCTCCGGTGGCAACGTGTCTCCAGTGGCAACGTGTCTCCGGTGGCAATGTGTCTCCGGTGGCAACGTGTCTCCGGTGGCAATGTGTCTCCGGTGGCAACGTGTCTCCGGTGGCAATGTGTCTCCGGTGGCAACGTGTCTCCGGTGGCAATGTGTCTCCGGTGGCAACGTGTCTCCGGTGGCAACGTGTCTCCGGTGGCAACGTGTCTCCGGTGGCAACGTGTCTCCGGTGGCAATGTGTCTCCGGTGGCAACGTGTCTCCGGTGGCAACGTGTCTCCGGTGGCAACGTGTCTCCGGTGGCAACGTGTCTCCGGTGGCAATGTGTCTCCGGTGGCAACGTGTCTCCGGTGGCAATGTGTCTCCGGTGGCAACGTGTCTCCGGTGGCAATGTGACTCCGGTGGCAACGTGTCTCCGGTGGCAACGTGTCTCCGGTGGCAACGTGTCTCCGGTGGCAATGTGTCTCCGGTGGCAACGTGTCTCCGGTGGCAATGTGTCTCCGGTGGCAACGTGTCTCCGGTGGCAACGTGTCTCCGGTGGCAACGTGTCTCCGGTGGCAACGTGTCTCCGGTGGCAACGCGTCTCCGGTGGCAACGTGTCTCCGGTGGCAACGTGTCTCCGGTGGCAACGTGTCTCCGGTGGCAACGTATCTCCGGTGGCAACGTGTCTCCGGTGGCAACGTGTCTCCGGTGGCAACGTGTCTCCGGTGGCAACGTGTCTCCGGTGGCAACGTGTCTCCGGTGGCAATGTGTCTCCGGTGGCAACGTGTCTCCGGTGGCAATGTGACTCCGGTGGCAACGTGTCTCCGGTGGCAACGTGTCTCCGGTGGCAACGTGTCTCCGGTGGCAATGTGTCTCCGGTGGCAACGTGTCTCCGGTGGCAATGTGTCTCCGGTGGCAACGTGTCTCCGGTGGCAACGTGTCTCCGGTGGCAACGTGTCTCCGGTGGCAACGTGTCTCCGATGGCAACGCGTCTCCGGTGGCAACGTGTCTCCGGTGGCAACGTGTCTCCGGTGGCAACGTGTCTCCGGTGGCAACGTGTCTCCGGTGGCAACGTGTCTCCGGTGGCAACGTGTCTCCGGTGGCAACGTGTCTCCGGTGGCAACGTGTCTCCGGTGGCAATGTGTCTCCGGTGGCAACGTGTCTCCGGTGGCAATTTAACTCTCAATATATTTTCGTTTCAATTGCTTATAAATAAATTAAATTCGGTAATGTACTTTCACTTTCATGTACTAACACATTGTATTACTCTCGCAGGTTACAAGAGTGGCGGCCACCCTTATTCAAACTGTTAATGTAACCCTTACCTTAAGTCATATTCTAAGAAATTAGTGCCCATCTAAGGTCCAAGGGAAGGCTAACTATAGTTTTATTTAATTATAACACGACAAAGTGACCCGAGGGTAGGGGTGGGCGCTACTCCTATCCCAAGATTTGCTCCCAGTAATTTAACTGGTAGTGACCCTAAGCGACCCTAACCAGAATAAAAAAAACGATATACCCCATAAAGTCTAAGGTAGCAAGCAAGGTTGTACAGAACCCTAAATACTGACAAAAGAATATACTGCACTGCATGCCAT
The DNA here is from genome assembly GCA_032718475.1 of Nemertoderma westbladi. Classification (NCBI taxonomy): domain Eukaryota; kingdom Metazoa; phylum Xenacoelomorpha; order Nemertodermatida; family Nemertodermatidae; genus Nemertoderma; species Nemertoderma westbladi. The sequence goes on along the minus strand of JAUCBJ010006030.1, from coordinate 17,778 downwards.
CAGTATGCCAGTCATGCCATGCCGTCAGGTTACAGTACAAATAAATACCAGGGCTAGAACTGTTAGTTCTTGAAACCTGCACCTGTCGCTGTCAGTGCACCAATCATTGCACTGCAACTATGCACTACACAGTGCAGTGCAGTGGGCTGGGGGGAGTGTCAACATACCTCAACATCCCGACTTCTCGCAATCTCTGCGAACTGTTCTTGTCGCTCCAGCGTTTTATCAACCTTATCGTCGGTCATACAGAAGACCCGGAGTCTGGCCTCCACCGGGTCGTGACGTTTAGCGAACACAACGAACTTGGCCATGTAGGGCACCGGTACCAATTCCCTGTACATCTGTCGAGCTACAGACACAACGTCAGCTCCTTGACGACAGTCTATAAGCCAATATCTAACGGATAACAACATATTAGTTAATAGAAGATCGAAAGACCCCGATAGTGTAAAAATAAATACCAACACGAAAGGAATATTTCTCGTCAGACCAATTTATCGTAATATTCGTAAAATAATAAAATCATATTTTTAACGATGGTTGAAGAAAAAAATATTTTTTCTCAAATTGCTACTTTTGATACGAATATCCATATTTCATATCTATATTATCCAATCCCAAACCAATAAGATAGCATGTTTTTTAATTATATATTTCTTTTCCCGGGTAAGAATATTAAAATATTGTTAACGTTTACCGATATGATTAATAAGTTAAGGGGGGGGGGGGGGTCATTTTAGTCCAAAATATGCCAAAAATATTTTTATGATCGGTTATATCGCACTCTGAAAACCGCTATTTAATAGCTCTTTTAGTTTTCAAGTTATAACAAATTCCATTTAGGGAATCCTATTGAAATTACTATTACTATGTATAAGGAAAGGTCGATTATCTACAAATTTTTTTTTATGAAATTGTCAACTTCAAAACCCTACTACTTCTACAATTTTTGAGCAATTAGTCTGAAACATTCTGTGGGTGTCTAGATAGCCACCCTGCATAAAAGTATCAGACAACTTTTCGAAATTTTTTCATAATATAATGTAATACTATTTATAACAAACCTAAAAATTTAGCATAAATTTGCAGCGCCACCTAGCGGTGCAGAATTATTTTAACAAAATTTCGCCTGATAGTTATGTTGCCCCATCTTCGATCTATCGTATAAAAAACTTTCATGTGATTAGATTCAAGACTGTAAAATCCTTAGGGTTTTAAGCGCAACCAAGTTTTTTTTGTTGTGAACTAGTATTAACTAATATTAAATAGCGAAAAGTAAAATTTTTCTGACCTGTCATGTAGAATAGTATCTTAGGCACCTATATGTCAAATTATAGCCAAAACCAAACAATTTTGAAACGCTGAGAGTGATAAATCGAAGAGTTGTCCGAAAATGGTAATCAAAAAAAGTAATAAATAACACAATAAAAGTGATAACAAAGAGATTAAAGGAACAGTCGAAACTATGAAAACATGATTTTATACATCAATGGAAAGAGCATCATGGTGAGAGTGTTAATGTTGATATGGCAGAAGATTGATAGAGAAATACTGTACTATGGTGTGTCACCTACAAACCAAAACGTCTCATAAAAAGGTTGAAAACGAAGCTACTTTGTTTGACTATTAAAAAATAACAAAGGTAGGGCCTACACTTTGGTGAGGATTGATACAATGCGACGGTTTGGTGATGAAAAAAAATAACTTTTTTCCGGGTCAGAGGAAAAATAAGCCATTGTTTTCAATGGCTAAAGTTATTTTTATTACTATTGTGTCATATATTTTCTACAGTACTATTAAGGTTCTCATCTCACCTGGCCGACAACGGGGTAGAGAATGATACGGAATCACGCATGTAGGTTAGCGGTGTGTTTCCCGTGATATCGTCCCATTGGCTGGGGGTTGTACCCCCCGTTAGACTGCACAGTAAACGAAGATGGGGGGCCTCCCCGGAATATCCAGACGCTCCGCCTTTACCATCTGTAATAATTAGAAGATCGTTAGGGATTCTCGCTGTCAGGAAATCATGGATGCGTGTCAGTAAGTCCGGAATGTGTCTATATGTCCAGGTTTCACTTGATTTATGGAGCGGAGCTGTAATTGACAGCTACTGAATAAGTTGCCTATATCAATCACATTAATAATTGATGTATGTTTTACAGTACTTATTGGGGGGGGGGGGGGGGGGGGGGGGGGGTACACATACGCAATAAAACTCAACCCAGGTCCCATTTCCAGAGGTCGTGGGTTCGATCCCTGTATGGCACATCGCTAAACGAATACCAATATTTCCTCTGGGGAGTAAAGTTCTGGGGGGACCGCAGTGGAAATAAGTCGCAGACATTCAGTGTATTCCCTGGCCTAACAGCCAATGAAAGCAAGTTTTGTAGCCCACATAGGGGAAATCGAGCAAAAAAATAGCTTATTATGAATAGAAATAAAACTGTAACCTGTGCTATTTATTGACTTTCGTTTATTGTTTTGGTTTCTCCTTAATTTATAATTAATATTGTTTACTCCTCCCCCCCTGTCTCCCGTTTTGCAGACTGTTTACTTTATGTCATTGGGGTACAAGTAGTAATAAAATAGTTCGAAGGCAGAAGAATAAAAATATATAAAAACCATTGAAAGGCCATCCATATTATTTAACTTCACTAAAAAGGCTTAATATTGTAATACGAGTTTAAATAGATGTAATCTGATAATAATATTCCCGATATCCATACCAATCCAATCCATAACTTCCGGTACAGGTACAATACCTGTAACTGTACCGATATGTAAAGAACCCCAACTATACCCAAACTCCCCCACTTTTTTAACACAATCTCATTATTTCTAAATAGAGCTATACTGCTGAGAATAACCAGCCACAACCGCAGAGAACTACCAGCACGAAATCTCGAGGTGTTACCATGGTAACGGCTGCAATTTTTATGGAATCATGGGGTGCCGGTTAAATGAATGGATAAAACGGAGGGATGGAAGATTTAATTTATCAAATACAGATAGAAATCCATGAATGCAAGTTCTAATGTAGTGTTCAAACGATTAGTATTTAAGTTATAAATTGATATTTTCAAAAAGTCGCGATTACACTTAATTTTTCACCTTATTTTATTATAACATTATATCAACTATATTTCACTGTATTTATTATTATGCTAATTAGATAATATTACATGCAGTTCCATAATATAAGACTGTACGGAACGGATACCTCCTCTATAGTATTACATGCAGTTCCATAATATAAGGTACGGAACGGATACCTCCTCTATAGTATTACATGCAGTTCCATAATATAAGGTACGGAACGGATACCTCCTCTATAGTTAATTACAGGTAGTTTGGAGTTTGGACTCAATGGTAAATCATCAAATGTTTGGTTTCAATGGCGGTATATAGGGAAGCGGTTAAGTATTATAGGCCTACAAGTAACTACACTAAATCGTTAGTCAAGTGGTAACCGATGCCTTTTCGCATGCAACCAATCAAATCGTTGCTGTGATATAGTATTATAATGGCGATAATTGTTTTTTGTTAATTATACCAGATACTTTCGATACAATCAAAATTCTTCCCTCTCCAGGGGAAAATCCATGCAAATAACAGCTGATTACTCTCAAAAATAAAACTGTAACCTGTACGATTAAATTTGGTGTATTGTTTTGGTTAGAATAACGTGCCACTGTAACCTGCTCCTTTCACTAAATTGGTAAGTTGACATTGGGACGAATATTATTCGCCGAGATGGGATTTGCGTCCAATACCCTCTTTGTCTCTAATTAATGAGCCACGTTCCCACATCAACTAAACCTATAGGATAATACATTCCGGTTGCTATAGAAACAGGAATTCGACCCCAACCCCACACAATATCATCAGTCACCGTCTTTAATACCAAGGCACTAAAGGTCGGGGCAACTACCAATAATTATTCGAGCTATTTCATTTTGTTCAAATATTGTTAAACATGGCTGCCTACTGGGTAGTAGATTAGTTGATTTCCCGTTCTATTGGTTTAGTATGACAGATAAGTGTCGTATAAATAGGAAATTAGAACTATTAATTAACTACAGTATACAGTGTAGAAAGGGCAGATTAGAACATTGTTAATTTTTTGCACGAAATTTATATTACTTACAATTTAGAACATAAACTATTAATTATTTGATTAATTTCACAAGATACTTGTTTTGTTTAGTAGGAAAAAACATTTAGAGACAAATTAAATTTACTAACTAAAAGTAAATAGGTATAATTTCATGTTTAAAATTAATTTCTGTTAATAATAATTATGTCAAACTCCCCTCCAATTGGATACATAGAAAAACCAACAATTAGCCCTAATCTAATAGCCTCAATTAGTCCGACAACAGAGGTCAGACAACCTGCTTTCGGGGTGTGCCCGGGTGCTCTACTACCGTTTAAAGATGAGAGGCCCACAATGATAAAAACGACCAGACAGAGCAGCTCCCAGACCCCAACTGAGAGACCCAAACCGTTGTCAACAAGCATGGTGCTATACGGAGGTTAGTGGGAACGGACGTTCGCTAAATGAGTACCAATTTCGTATATACGATATTTTCGTTGAGCGTAGTACAGAACTAACTTTAGGTACCCTGGGGCACCGCACTGGAAAAATAAGTTGCAGGCGTAATTCCCTTTTCAATGCTATATTTTAATTTTATATCATTCATAGCTCCTGGGGTGGACGTGTCTATGTACCATCTGAGACCAAACGCAAAAGGATCACCGATACTAGAAAGTACCATGGGCTATAAATTCTACTGCAGTCGGCAGTATGGACAGACTGTATACTGGCGGTGAGTGATATGCGGTTCCTAGGAACTTCGCGCAGCACGTGAATACAACAATTAATTGATCAATCTATGGCTTGGATTCTGCGGTATTAAACAAATATTGTTTTAGAGTAAAATGCTTATCATTCCAAATATGACAGATTTAAAATTTTCAGGGTTTAATCTGCGGTTCCCTGCGCTGCTAAATTTACTGAATCCGAAATGAAATTTACGTGATCTGGTTTAAGGTCTCGATGTGTGTTAGGTATTATACACTGGTAGCCTTGACAGTTTTCTGTTACTGAATTAGATCAGAACTCCATTTACTGAATCCAAACAGAATGTAAAACCCGAACTAAAAAATCAAAAGTTTAACTGCTAACATTTGCTATAAAACTGGGCTAATTATTGTTTTTATGCCTAAAATGTAACGCTAATTAACTCAGGTAGTATTATAATTTTTAACGACGCTGTTATTAAGCACATTATCATAAATACTAAAAAAGAAAAGATATCACATTACAGCTGTACATATAACAGTAAAGTAATGTACCAGGCAACCGCCACTAACACAGCATTGAACACAGCAAATTTGAACGAATATTATCCCCCGAGAACTATAATTATGCACCTCAAACAAATGCCACACACCACCAAACCACCACCAACATGAAACATTATTGGGTAAATGTCAGTAGATGGAAAAGGTTTTCATAACCGGTTATAGAAAACGCTTATATTTATATACTCAATGCTTACGTCAATTAGACTTGTTGTCACGGGAGTTTCTATACGCCCAACAAATATCTTCAATTATAATATTACCAATTAATGTATTTCTCCCCCTAGGGGCATCATCAGGGACGAAACTACCTTTGAAATCCACAGCAGAGCCACCCCCCCCCCCCCCCCCCCCCCCCCTCCCCTTGAGGGAGAAATAAATTGATAATATTATAATTGTAGATTATTTGTTGGGCGTATTGAAACTCCCTTGACAACAAGTCTAATTGACGTAAGCATTGAGTATGTTTTGTCGCACCCTAAATACGGCTTGTCTGTTATTAAATTATTTATATTATGACCCCTTAGTTGCACCTATAAGAATTGTAAAGCCAAGGGAATATCATTGGGGGAGACACTGCGTTCTATCAGCTTAGACTGCGACCACAACCACGTCGCCCCACCACGAAGGGGTCTGCGTAAAGTCTCCGTGATGCCCTTACGACACGCAACCGAGGCAGCGTTGCACCCACACTGTCGGCCCAACCATTCCACGGGTCCCAAACCAAGGGGCAGACCCAATCAGCACAAAATCGGTCAGGCCGCAACTACCGCTAGGAATAATTGTAAGTTCAAATCAAGAGCGGAAATAAAGTATGGTTTTTGTATGATATGGTGTGTAATATAAGATATCACCATAGTTACCTGAATAAGTAACAAGCACATGAAAGGTTTTTTTAATGTCCGGCGTAATTCAGTAGGGTAGGGAGCTTTGTCAAGCGCTATTTTATTATAAAATTGATCATTACCACACCGCGATTGGTCAATCCATCTAGTGTTCCCGACCATCAAGCGGCGGAATTCAAGAAATTCGGGACTAGAGTCATTCTTAAATTATATAAGTTAATTCTTCAGTAGCCGAATTATTTCTTAATTATGAGTAATTTTGATCCTGATTAAGTCTACTCATATTATTTTAGTTTGTGAGATTGGTATTAAAGCCGAATCAAGCACCCAATTGGACAGTTGTTATAACCTCGGCAACCAATTATACCCAACCAGCGATGTACTAATGCCCATTGTGTGCGACACTCGCAATAACTCCCAACAATACAACGGCGAGTTAATAATCGGGACTAGTGCGGGGGCTAGTGGGGGCAGCCAGCTGAACTCCGAGGGAAACCAGATGGATTCCAGAAACCCAATATGTGGCTCATTGATACAAACCGTAGACGAGATGGATGAAGAGCCAATCAACAACGAGATGGACTCACAACCTCTCAACCTTTCTAACACAACAACATTGTCCAATCACACGAGTCAAACCGGTGACATGAACGTGAACCATGAAAGAAACCCGATAGGGAAGACTTTCTACGCCCTGCAAACTCTGGTGTCCGCGGAGATAGATAGACTAAGCGCGGAGGTGCGGAGAGGAAAACGGACTATAGAGAGGTTGGAGTCGGAGTGCAGAGAGAAGAACGCAACGATTCGACAACTGCAGCTGAATAACGGAGTCCTCGCGGCGAAGGTTGCCATCGGGAGGAATGGGGAAGGATGCGAGGAGAGACAGAGCGATTAAAGGAATGGGGAAGGATAGGGGAAAAACAGAGCGAATAACGGAATGGGGAAGGATAGGGGAAAAACAGAGTGAATAACGGAATGGGGAAGGATAGGGGAAAAACAGAGTGAATAACGGAATGGGGAAGGATAGGGGAAAAACAGAGCGAATAACGGAATGGGGAAGGATAGGGGAAAAACATAGTGAATAACGGAATGGGGACGGATAGGGGAAAAACAGAGTGAATAACGGAATGGGGAATGATAGGGGAAAAACATAGTGAATAACGGAATGGGGAAGGATAGGGGAAAAACAGAGTGAATAACGGAATGGGGAAGGATAGGGGAAAAACAGAGTAGAGTGAATAACGGAATGGGGACGGATAGGGGAAAAACAGAGTGAATAACGGAATGGGGACGGATAGGGGAAAAACAGAGTGAATAACGGAATGGGGAAGGATAGGAGAAAAACATAGTGAATAATGGAATGGGGACGGATAGGGGAAAAACAGAGTGAATAACGGAACGGGGACGGATAGGGGAAAAACAGAGTGAATAACGGAATGGGGAAGGATAGGGGAAAAACAGAGTGAATAACGGAATGGGGAAGGATAGGGGAAAAACAGAGTGAATAACGGAATGGGGAAGGATAGGGGAAAAACAGAGTGAATAACGGAATGGGGAAGGATAGGGGAAAAACAGAGTGAATAACGGAATGGGGAAGGATAGGGGAAAAACAGAGTGAATAACGGAATGGGGAAGGATAGGGGAAAAACAGAGTGAATAACGGAATGGGGAAGGATAGGGGAAAAACAGAGTGAATAACGGAATGGGGAAGGATAGGGGAAAAACAGAGTGAATAACGGAATGGGGACGGATAGGGGAAAAACAGAGTGAATAACGGAATGGGGGCGGATAGGGTAAAAACAGAGTGAATAACGGAATGGGGGCGGATAGGGGAAAATCAGAGTGAATAACGGAATGGGGGCGGATAGGGGAAAAACAGAGTGAATAACAGAATGGGGAAGGATAGGGGAAAAACAGAGTGAATAACGGAATGGGGACGGATAGGGGAAAACAGAGCGAATAACGGAATGGGGACGGATAGGGGAAAAACAGAGTGAATAACGGAATGGGGAAGGATAGGGGAAAAACAGAGTGAATAACGGAATGGGGAAGGATAGGGGAAAAACAGAGTGAATAACGGAATGGGGAAGGATAGGGGAAAAACAGAGTGAATAACGGAATGGGGACGGATAGGGGAAAAACAGAGTGAATAACGGAATGGGGAAGGATAGGGGAAAAACAGAGTGAATAGCGGAATGGGGAAGGATAGGGGAAAAACAGAGTGAATAACGGAATGGGGAAGGATAGGGGAAAAACAGAGTGAATAACGGAATGGGGAAGGATAGGGGAAAAACAGAGTGAATAACGGAATGGGGAAGGATAGGGGAAAAACAGAGTGAATAACGGAATGGGGAAGGATAGGGGAAAAACAGAGTGAATAACGGAATGGGGAAGGATAGGGGAAAAACAGAGTGAATAACGGAATGGGGAAGGATAGGGGAAAAACAGAGTGAATAACGGAATGGGGAAGGATAGGAGAAAAACATAGTGAATAACGGAATGGGGACGGATAGGGGAAAAACATAGTGAATAACGGAATGGGGACGGATAGGGGAAAAACAGAGTGAATAACGGAATGGGGAAGGATAGGGGAAAAACAGAGTGAATAACGGAATGGGGAAGGATAGGGGAAAAACAGAGTGAATAACGGAATGGGGAAGGATAGGGGAAAAACAGAGTGAATAACGGAATGGGGAAGGATAGGGGAAAAACAGAGTGAATAACGGAATGGGGAAGGATAGGGGAAAAACAGAGTGAATAACGGAATGGGGAAGGATAGGGGAAAAACAGAGTGAATAACGGAATGGGGAAGGATAGGAGAAAAACATAGTGAATAATGGAATGGGGACGGATAGGGGAAAAACAGAGTGAATAACGGAACGGGGACGGATAGGGGAAAAACAGAGTGAATAACGGAATGGGGAAGGATAGGGGAAAAACAGAGTGAATAACGGAATGGGGAAGGATAGGGGAAAAACAGAGTGAATAACGGAATGGGGAAGGATAGGGGAAAAACAGAGTGAATAACGGAATGGGGAAGGATAGGGGAAAAACAGAGTGAATAACGGAATGGGGAAGGATAGGGGAAAAACAGAGTGAATAACGGAATGGGGAAGGATAGGGGAAAAACAGAGTGAATAACGGAATGGGGACGGATAGGGGAAAAACATAGTGAATAACGGAATGGGGACGGATAGGGGAAAAACATAGTGAATAACGGAATGGGGACGGATAGGGGAAAAACAGAGTGAATAACGGAATGGGGAAGGATAGGGGAAAAACAGAGTGAATAACGGAATGGGGAAGGATAGGGGAAAAACATAGTGAATAACGGAATGGGGACGGATAGGGGAAAAACATAGTGAATAACGGAATGGGGACGGATAGGGGAAAAACAGAGTGAATAACGGAATGGGGAAGGATAGGGGAAAAACAGAGTGAATAACGGAATGGGGAAGGATAGGGGAAAAACAGAGTGAATAACGGAATGGGGAAGGATAGGGGAAAAACAGAGTGAATAACGGAATGGGGAAGGATAGGGGAAAAACAGAGTGAATAACGGAATGGGGAAGGATAGGGGAAAAACAGAGTGAATAACGGAATGGGGAAGGATAGGGGAAAAACAGAGTGAATAACGGAATGGGGAAGGATAGGAGAAAAACATAGTGAATAATGGAATGGGGACGGATAGGGGAAAAACAGAGTGAATAACGGAACGGGGACGGATAGGGGAAAAACAGAGTGAATAACGGAATGGGGAAGGATAGGGGAAAAACAGAGTGAATAACGGAATGGGGAAGGATAGGGGAAAAACAGAGTGAATAACGGAATGGGGAAGGATAGGGGAAAAACAGAGTGAATAACGGAATGGGGAAGGATAGGGGAAAAACAGAGTGAATAACGGAATGGGGAAGGATAGGGGAAAAACAGAGTGAATAACGGAATGGGGAAGGATAGGGGAAAAACATAGTGAATAACGGAATGGGGACGGATAGGGGAAAAACATAGTGAATAACGGAATGGGGACGGATAGGGGAAAAACAGAGTGAATAACGGAATGGGGAAGGATAGGGGAAAAACAGAGTGAATAACGGAATGGGGAAGGATAGGGGAAAAACAGAGTGAATAACGGAATGGGGAAGGATAGGGGAAAAACAGAGTGAATAACGGAATGGGGAAGGATAGGGGAAAAACAGAGTGAATAACGGAATGGGGAAGGATAGGGGAAAAACAGAGTGAATAACGGAATGGGGAAGGATAGGGGAAAAACAGAGTGAATAACGGAATGGGGAAGGATAGGAGAAAAACATAGTGAATAATGGAATGGGGACGGATAGGGGAAAAACAGAGTGAATAACGGAACGGGGACGGATAGGGGAAAAACAGAGTGAATAACGGAATGGGGAAGGATAGGGGAAAAACAGAGTGAATAACGGAATGGGGAAGGATAGGGGAAAAACAGAGTGAATAACGGAATGGGGAAGGATAGGGGAAAAACAGAGTGAATAACGGAATGGGGAAGGATAGGGGAAAAACAGAGTGAATAACGGAATGGGGAAGGATAGGGGAAAAACAGAGTGAATAACGGAATGGGGAAGGATAGGGGAAAAACAGAGTGAATAACGGAATGGGGACGGATAGGGGAAAAACAGAGCGATTAAAGGAGTGGGGAAGGATAGGGGAAAAACAGAGTGAATAACGGAATGGGGAGGGATAGGGGAAAAACTGAGTGAATAACGGAATGGGGACGGATAGGGGAAAAACAGAGTGAATAACAGGAGAAATATTGAGAAAACTGTAAAATTATAATATTTATATTAGAAAATTCAACATAATACAGTTTAATACATAATAGTTAATTAGTTATAAAGGCAATTAAATAAACGAGGAAGATACATTAACATAACATTGGTGTGGCTTAGCGACGTAAACAGGTGACATTTGTAACAAAAAGTGCCAAATATGTTTTGTAAGCAGCTGTGGAAATTATAAAATTTGTTTAAAAATTTAAAAATTGTTTAATTTTCAGTCTTTTCAGTTAGTTTTACCTTAATATATCAGGCTATTTTGGATGAATTAAAAATTATGCTACTTCTATTTATAGTTACGGAGATATAACAATTGATGTGCGACATGATGCCAGTGTAAATTGTATTCCTTTTCCATTGAGTTCTTATTGCAAAACGAATTACAATTATTCTGGAACATCACTATTCGGAAACTTATTAGAATTTCAATCAATAAAAATATGTTCAATGAAAATACAATTTTTGCCAGCTATGTCCATTAGTTACTTAAAAAACTTTCGTTACTTTTGTCACAATTTTTTCGGGTAGCCACCCACCCTACTACATTCGCTAAGCATAAGCGCTAAGCATAAGCAAACAGCCATTCTGGTAGTTTAAGGTACAGAAAATAAAGAATACAGACGCGAAGGCCAATATCGTCGCTTATTGTAAGTACCTAAAGGCCTAAAAGGCCTATTTTTCTTATTTTACAGAAAAAGCAAAAAAAATCTTTAATTTCGATGAAATGGGACATCTTTGTTTGAAATTAATGATCATAAATTTGTTTTAGAAATTCTTGTTAATTCTGTATATATCGGAGATGCCGCCTTTTTTACTCATCAGTCGACTTGGATTTAGCGCTTTTTATATTTGTAGCGGTATGTAATTGGGGGCTTTTATAAATACACCATAACCCTTAATACAACAACCATTTTTAGGGGGTCGGAGCCCCCCCCCCCCTAATTTTTTTCAAATTTCAATAAAATGCTACGGAATTTGGTATGATGATAGATCGAAACCTTTTCTTACTGGTGTCCTGGCCGGATTTTTTAATTTATGAGCTATTTCGATACAACAAGCCGTTAAAAATCGTCTATTTCGCAATATTTAACCACCTCCATCAGCTTTATTTTTCGTCTTTGGAATGAAATCTAGATACCATTAGAACCGCCTTCATCTGCAGATTCCGAATATGAAACCCGTTGTAAATTTCACCAAGAACTTCCGGAGATATTATCAAAATACTAAGGTGTAAATTTTTGTGACGTAAATCGCTATAATTCTAATGTTTTATTTACTCAATTCTAGAATATTTTTGAAGATATTTACATCAATGATAAATGCACGTGCTATATCCAAGATAAAGACTATGTTTCCCACAGAGCAATATGGGTTCATTACCGGGCGGTCGACGAGGCAGGCACTTAAGAAATTCATAGAGTTTGTAAATGTCACTGTGCATAATACTAACTCCAAACCGGTATATGCCGTCTTTGTTGACTTCAGAAAGGCGTTCGACTTGGTCGATAGAAATATATTGCTGTATAAGATGTACACACAATTTGGAATAAAAGGGAAGTTATTTCAACTTATTCGGGCAATCTTTAATAACTCTGTTAAAATCTATGATGGTATTAAATACTCTTCACCAATAGTCCAATTACGTGGAATACTACAAGGTGACTGTTTTTCACCAACTGGTTTCATCATGTTTATTGCGGATCTCTCGACTTTACTCCGACGTATAGGATCGGCACTACTATTTATATTTTTCGCAGATGATCTTGTTCTCTATTCTACAGAAAAAGAAGCTATCCAAGCTGGGCTAGATCAACTATATGAATGGTGTAAACTAAATAAAATGCATGTAAATTTAGATAAAACAAAAGTTATCAAATTCCGGCGTGGTGGAAGACTGGCTAAGGCTGATGTGTTCAAATACGGGGGCCTCCCAATAGAAATAACTAACCGGTACACCTACCTAGGGGTCACTCTACAACCTACATTGTGCTTTACCCAACACATTGAGAATAAAAAACAACGGTCCTACACTCTAATAGGCTGCTTGAGAAATCTGAACCTCGTCTCTATCAAAACTGGTGTAAAAATCTTCAAAATGAAAATATACCCCGCCGTAACTTACGCTTTCCCGGAAATAGCTCCACATTTGACAGTCTCAAATCTTAAAGAACTGGATAAAATTAAATCTACCTTTCTAAAACGCCTATTATCACTTCCGACAAACGCATCGTCTACCCCGGCTCACAACCTTACCAACTGCAAAACCCTCACCGAAGATATATGTGAGCAGTATCCCAATATTATCAACCCAGCCGCATTAGAACTCTACCGCAATTTTCGAACGGAAAAGGATAATAATTTCTCAGGTCAAGGGTATATATTGGGGCCAGCCTTCAAGTCTAACGTCTGGAGATCCACTAATCAAAGGAATCGCCACATAATAACAAGAACAACCGCGCATGGTTTCCACCATATAATTTGCTCCACAACAACCCCGTTTCATGAAAGAATGCAAACTTGCACGTGCAAATATTGCGGTAACAGCGCCGAGGACCTTTACCATGTTCTAGAATGCTCGAGCTCACCTGAACTTTCATCTCTAGCGGCACAATAATAGTCTACAATAAAGATAAAGGCCTAAGGTTACGCAAAATGTTAACAGATTTTTATATGAATGTATAATATAAATTGTTTTATTTTATTGAGTATCTTATGTAAATATTTGAATGAATCGAAATAAAGGTCTCCATTTGCCCCGCGTGGGGGCGCAGTTTAAAAAAAAAAAAAAAAAAAAAAAAAAATATTCTAGAATAAAGACAACAAAACATCAGAATTACAGCGATTTACGTCTCTAAATTTAAACATTAGTATTTTGATAATATCTTTACCACTTATTGGTTAAATTTAAAATGGTTTTCAGATTCGGAATCTACAGACGAAGGCGCTTCGAATGATATCTAGATTACATTTCAAAGACGTAAAATAAAGTCTACGGAGGTGTGGTTAAACATTGCTAAATAGACATTTTTTAAGGGATTGTTGTATGGAAAAAAAACTGAGAAATTGAAAAATCCGGCCAGGCCACCAGTATGAAAAGGTGTCGATCTATCATCATACCGAATTTCGTAGCATTTTATTGAAATTTGAAAAAATTAGGGGGGGAGGGGGGGGGGGGGGGCTCCTACCCCCTAATAATGGTTGTTGTATTAAGGGTTATGGTGTAAGTACAGAGTACAGAAAAAAATATGAAAACCAATAATTGGATTTAGGTCTCATATCTAAACAGCCATATCTTTAATTTGATTGGCTGAAAACTTTTCAAGATTACCACCACTGGATAGAGCGCTGTCGATATAGTGTAATGGTGGAGAAAAAAATAAAAATCGTCAAAAATTGATTTAGGGTGTTTAGTTACTTAAGCAACGACATTAATGTTACAAAAAAACTTCTAGAACATTCTATATGATTTTTCAAGACATTTTCACAGAAGTAGGGATAGTAGGGATGGATGCACCAAACTTCATATTATTCTACACTATATACGATTAAAGTTAATCTAGCTAGGTAACTTGAAGTCAAACTGGAAACAATGGCAATAAGGCAAAATTTAATTAGCTAGATCTAAATCGTAGAAGAAAGGAAATGAACGGATGGTGATTACCCTAGTAACCATATCTCTAGATTGTGACGTCATTCAGCTTCGCTTCGGTTAACCACAAATTCAAAAATATACAATCCGTACACATCATGTAATGAGATTAATGACATTACATAATGGCATTACATTGTAATGCCACCACCCCCCCCCCCCCCCCCCCAATTCTCATGGATTATGTTTCCTTCCCTAACCCCACACTACGCCTCTAAAGATTCTATCCATCTTATAGTCAACATGTAGTGATCCCCCCCCCCCCCCGGGGGGGGATTCCGATCTCTCTGGTTTAATTTCCCCCACCCCCCCCCCCCTTCTCTAAATATCTAAGTAAGAATAACTATCCAAGTTATACACATTCGGCAATGTCCCCCTATCTATGAACTAACTTCCCACCAACACCGCCCCCTCTAAGCTGGACTCACTTCCCCCCTCTCCCCCTACACCGCCCCCTCTAAGCTGGACTCACTTCCCCCCCTCTCCCCCTACACAGCCCCCTCTAAGCTGGAAGCACTTTCCCCCTACACCGCCCCCTCTAAGCTGGACTCACCTCCCCCCTACACCGCCCCCTCTAAGCTGGACTCACTTTCCCCCTCTCCCCCCACACCGCCCCCTCTACGCTGGACTCACTTCCCCCTTTCCCCCTACACCACCCCCTCTAGGATGGACTCACTTCCCCCCTTTCCCCCCACGCCACCCCCCTCTAAGCTGGACTCACTTCCCCCCTCTTCCCCTACACCGCCCCTTCTAAGCTGGAAGCACTTCCCCTTTCCCCCTACACCGCCCCCTCTAAGCTGGAAGCACTTTCCCCTTTCCCCCTACACCGCCCCCTCTAATCTGGAAGCACTTTCCTCTTTCCCACCAACACCGCCCCCTCTAAGCTGGACTCACTTTCCCCCTTTCCCCCTACACCGCCCCCTCTAAGCTGGAAGCACTTTCCCCTTTCCCCCTACACCGCCCCCTCTAATCTGGAAGCACTTTCCCCTTTCCCCCTACACCGCCCCCTCTAAGCTGGACTCACCTCCCCCCCTACACCGCCCCCTCTAAGCTGGACTCACTTTCCCCCTCTCCCCCCACACCGCCCCCTCTACGCTGGACTCACTTCCCCCTTTCCCCCTACACCACCCCCTCTAGGCTGGACTCACTTCCCCCCTTTCCCCCCACGCCACCCCCTCTAAGCTGGACTTACTCCCCCCTCTTCCCATACACCGCCCCTTCTAAGCTGGACTCACTTTCCCCCTTTCCCCCTACACCGCCCCCTCTAAGGAATCTCTCCAACTTATCCACACACGCATCTTGGTAGTCGTGAATCCACTCGACCCCGTTGAACTTGTAAAGCTGCCGCATATCGGAGGGGAGCGCCTCTAGCGCCGGCCAATGGAACCCGTAGGTGACGGGCACGATGTTGACGTCACAGAGGATCGCCGTGGCAACCTCGCGATGCACCCAATCGCGACCGGCCTCGTCCCCCAGACACCGGTCGAGCGCGTCGCTGGTGAGCACCACCACGAAGTTCCGGGTCCGTTGGATCCCGCGGAGGAGGGCGCGATCGAACTGACCCGCTGAGAGTTTCTCGATGTCCAGGAAGACGGAGAGTCCCCGGACCTGGAGGTGGACCTTGAGCAGACTGGCGAGTTGGGCGCCGGTGGAGCGCCGGTAACTAATGAACACGTCGTGGGAATCCCGGGGGAACCGCGGCTGGCCCTCGGTCGTCGGGGCAACCGGTTGGTAGATCCGGGGCTCCTCGCTAAACTCACGGAAACCCCTGAGGATCTTCAACCGATGAATCCCGTTATCGACGCCGCAATCCACGTCGAGGTGCCGCTCGGTGAGGCCCCCTAGCGGCGTGGACGGCGTCACTCCGCCCCGCAGTAGGTTGTACGTGTAGCCAACGAGATCTGAATCAATGCGTCCCAGTAACCTAGCAACGTAAGGGCCGTTAGGGAGACCCGAATAATCCGCGTAATCCTTCACCTTAACCAACTCTCGTAATAAACGTTTACGCAACAACCCGCTGGCCACACCGATATCCTCAGCTAACTCCTTGTCTGTAAGACTCAACAGTAAATCTCCATCCACCCGACTGCTTATAAACGAGTCCTTTAACTCCCCAAGACCGATGGTCTCCAACCAGTTTGTTGTCTCCGGGACATCCCATAAGGCCACGTTGAGGTTGATCGACTCCGGTATGGCCACCCCAATAGTCAGCAACGCCTTGGCGGCTAGTTTCCTAGCAACAGGGTTGATGCCGGCGGCGACCTCTCTCAACGGCTGCAGGGCCCCCACCGCGGCGAACTCGTCCAGTCGACCCTGTTGCGCCTTTATCCCGGTCTCCATGGCGAAATGGAAGGCGACCAGGTCGACGACTTCTCGGCGTTTACAGCGTAGCAACGGGACGAGTCGAGCGAGCCAATCGGAATCGCGGCCTTGGACGTGGCCCCGGTCCGAGCGGGCAAACTCCACCGGCTCGTGGCCCAACACGAAGGGCTCGACCAGGGCGAGCGTGCCGGAACTGGCGACCGCGTGTTCGATACTCGGGTTGGCCGCCAGAGTCGCGATCGCCAGACACGCGTAGTACCGGGTGCAGTCGTCGTTGGAGAAGGCCAGAGGAAACAACCAATCAGCTGCCTGATGATTCACCATCTCTCTCTGATTGCTCTCCCCGCCAAACATAGCGCAATTAGCCAAAGCGGAAGCGCAATGACGTAATGTATCGATATCATTGAGGCGGCAGGAATACAGAAGAGCGTCAAGACCTCCCAGCTTAATCACCTGTTTACATGTCAATTCGCAGTCTTTCAGCATAGACTCAAGCATACCAGCGCCTACGGTTACTAGACGACTATCTTTGGTGCGCGATGACGTCACAAGGACTTTGACAACGGCGCCCAGATGACCCCGACTCACCAGATAGTTGCGGTTATCGCGTACGAGAACCTGACCCAACAGCCGGGCAGACTGGAAGGCCAACTCTCCATCTGATTGGCTACCCAGGTCGCCAATGAGAGAGTCGAGGACGCCTTCGGTGCGGAGTGTGTTGCTGAGCGACTGCGCTAGATCGCGTCCACGGCCGGGTTGCGTCCAGGCGGACTCTACAATGCGGTGC
>JAUCBJ010006029.1:0-24293 GCA_032718475.1 Nemertoderma westbladi | reverse complement strand
GACAACACCAGCAAAGGTACCTGTACAGTACTGCAGTACACTGCCTGACTGCAGTACTGATTAACTGAAATCACACTGCTGCACTGAAGCTACTGCCTGACTGCAGACTGCTGTACTGTGTACTGGTTGACAGGCAGACAGATAGGCTGACAGGGCAGGCCAGGCGTTACTCAGTACAGCAGTAGGCCTACTGCAGTCTGTGACACTGATCCCTAAACATTCCAACCAATAGGAAATCCTTTCACCATACACAATCATAGGGATAACTTACCAATTTTAATAAGTTTAATTCTCCTTCTAAATTTGTCAAGTTTATAACTAAATTTTTGATATGCACTTGTTATGTTTAGAAAAATTTATATATCTTACAAACTTAATACAACTTGCTGTTTACATGCTAATATTGTAAAATTTATAATGTCGATCATTGGAAAATTGGGGGCATGCAAATTTTGTGTAAGTTTTACTAAATTAGTAAGGTATTTCGAACCGGGTAGTGCCCGTGTACCGTATTACTCCGAGTTGGATTTCAATTACCCTGGATGAAAGGCTGTGTTATTTTACCGCGAAGTAGAGTAGGTTGAGTGGTGTAATTATTGTGCCGGGATATTATGCCTGGGTCTTTTTCTACAATTTAAAAACCAGCATCTTCCTCCTAAAAATAATTAATATCCATATATCATACAGTATATTCGACCGATAGTATTACTCAGGTTTGGCCCTAGATTTCATTAGTGAAACTGAGGGCCAATCTATATTTTTCCAAGAAATTAATGCCTACGATTCGAGCAAGTAGGATTTCGGAGAAAAACCTCGACATCTCACGCTTTATTTTCAGTTATAGATAAAATTAACCAGGCCCTGGACATGGCCTAGGCTGCTTAAATACGGCCTGCCAAATGGCAGCAAGGCCAAAAAATTAGTGGGTCGATTTTTCAACGTTGTCGTGGCATGTATATATATTTGTATAAAGACAATCAAGTTGTTGTATATTATCTGAAATTTTATGGAGATTTCAAATATGCAATCGGTATTTGTCATACCTTTCTCAGTTTTCGAAATATTTCATGAAAACCAATGGGTACCCAAAAAGTGGGTTCACCATGAAAGTTTCAATAATCCAGAATCTTTAAACTCACCAGTCAGCCCTCATTTGCGACCTATAAAGGTTTTCAAGGATGGCAAACGTACATGATGGAAATATTTTCCAGGCGAATGGTTGATGTGGTACATGCTACTTTTCACTGGGTGCCAAATGTTGGTTCAACATGAAAATTTCATTTTTCGGATACATGTAATACTCATTTATTTGCCTTGATGAGTTTTAAAGATTCTGGATTATTGAAACTTTCATGGTGGACCCACTTTTTGAGTACCCATTGGTTTTCGTGAAACATTTCGAAAACTAAGAAAGGTGTGACAAAACCGATTGCATATTTGAAATCTCCATAAAATTTCAGATAATATACAACAACTTGATTGTTTTTATATATATATGCTGCCACAACCGTATACATACAGTAGACATAAAAAAGGGGTTCAATACGATTAACCACAAAATTTTAATAAATAAACTAGAATGTTTCGGTATCAGAGGAACACCTTTGCATCTTACAGCATCTATAGCTTTCTACCTTCCATATTCCAATATGTCTCTTTAGCTGGACACTCATCTACGCTGCCGGTGCCGCCCTTAACCCTTTGCGTACCAACACTGTGATAATTGGCCATCCAAACGCTGACGGTACGTTTCTATTATGCTATAAGATCGAACCGTGTAGGTTTGTCCAGTGGGGTCAGTCACGTTTGGTATCCCAAACGCTAATATGTTTCTATGTCACATGACCCATGTCATCGACCTCCTGCCCTCGCCAGCCCATAGGTGCAATAGGATCGAAACGCAACTGTTTGGCCAACCAGTAGCGCCGACCAATCAGGGAGGAGCTACGACCAATCAGCATTCAGAGCGTTCCGATCCCGATTTGCGTAATGTCTGGCTATAAAAGGGCCTGTTTTCTCACTTTCCTTACCTACTTGCACCTTCACCCTCTGCTTGCGGAAGCCCCTGACTTTTACAACAGTAAAAGTTTTTATATTTTTAGCGGCATTTTTATCTGTAAATAGTATTTCTGTAATATCTCAACTATCTGTACTTAATAATACCTGATTCTAATGATATAATATAATAGTTCCTGCAGTTCACATCGATTCTACTTGTTTTCATCTCAACTTCCCTTCCAATATACAGTCCACTTTATCGAACTCTTAACGGGGAGTGTCTAATAGCCCTCCCTCTTTGGTAAGACCCGACGGAACAGGTGCAGTCTCCCTCTCCCTCCCACTTTGGTAAGACCCGACGGAACAGGTGCAGTCTCCCTCTCCCTCTCTCAACTCTGCGCCGTTCCTCACAAGCAGGCCTACACCAAGTGTACGCCGCAATTTCATGTTGTGCGCCGGATTACAACAATGCCAAATGAAAAAGAAACGCGAGCGAAATTTTTTAATCCTTAAAATGCAAAATTAAAAAGAAACGCTTGCGACATTTTTCATTTTAACAATACCAAATGGAAATGAAACGCGTGCGAAGCGAGCGAAATTTTTTGTGGCAAATTCTTGTTCTCACTTCTGCACTTTGCACGAACTTTAACGCCGCCTGCGCCGCGGTGTAGACTTCTCACGCTGCGCGGTGCAAAATCGTCAATACACGGCCATATGCCGCGTAATTCTCAAATACGAGGAAGGAACTTCAGTGTTTCATGTAGCAATTCCGTGGCCGTACGGTATCTTACTCAGTTAAGACTACACCGTGACCTGGAATATAGTGTCGCTATTCTGGTACATTATTAACATGCTGCGTAGGACTAATACCCCATACCACGTAAGGAAAGATTGTGTCCTTGAACTGTTTAAATTGACATCGGGTAACATAACGCTTTTAATGCTATTTTTAATCTTGCTAATTAAAATAATAATTAAACCGGTTACCTGTAATGAGCAGGTTACAGAGGCGTGCTTTTCTAACCAAAACAATAAACGGTTACTTTACCAAATGAGGGAAAGGAGCAGGTTACAGAGGCGGGATTTTCAACCAAAACAATCAAACGATTACTTTTACAAATTAAGGGAAAGGATCAGGTTACAGAGGCAACCTTTTCTAACCAAAACCATAAACGATTACTTTTACCCATTGAGGGAAAGGAGCAGGTTACAGAAGAAGGCTTTTCTAACCAAAACAATTAACGATTACTTTTATCAATTGAGGGGGAGGATCAGGTTAAAGAAGCAGGCTAAATTCCAATAGTCATTGGTGGTGATTTTAACTGCAGACTGGACCATGGCAACCGCGGTGCAGCACTTGTATCCCAACTCTGCAGCTTAGGTTTCGCGTGTTTAAACAACCCGAACACCTCGACATATGTCTCCCCACAAGGAGAAAACACTATATATCTTCTTTTAATCAAGTTTGTTGGCCCAATAGAATCGCCTCTTCCTGAAATTCGGGTGTTAGAAAACCCTATAAGAAAACACCAGCAATTGTGTCATCGTTACAGCTTGGGAACCCTCCAGTGCTGATTCAACATCGTAGTAATCTCTCCCGAAACCTAAACATGAACGTCTTCCACTATCGGCTTGATTTACCCAGTATATCATCTCATAATAAAATCAGGTGAACTCGACGCGGCAAACAGCAAGCAACCTTACTAATTTGCTCAACCACTCCACCAGACCAATCATTGGCGCTAGTAGCAAAGGTAAGCCATGGTACGATACAGAATGCAGACAGATGTGTCTATGTCATTGTCTACGCAGACAATACAAGAAACTCATAAAGTTGAAGTGCGAGCGTTACGAAGAGGTGAAGCTCTCAGAAAGGATTAATAACGCCGAGGTTACACCATGGTCCTTATTGAAAAATAGCAAACCGGCAGGTGCTCAAATTGGCGTAACAACCTTAGAACCCCACTTCCGATCTCTTCCAGGAACGTTAAACGACCCAATCAACTGCGAATCAACTCCTGTGCCGGATGAAACAGAACTCACGAAACAGACTGGTACAATGAACCGTTCTCACTTGAGGAAATCGAACAATTGATAAGAAACTCCACCAATAACAAGGCCATGCAAAATATTATATGAGCACAATCAAGCAAGTCCTCCCGTTTATTCTTCTCACTCTCACTGCGCTATACAACGTGGATGTACATATGACATACATATATCACAGGTAGGAGGCTACTTGGCCTAGTGCGTGATAAGCGCACGATTTACTCGAATCACTTGCATCGCTGGTAAATAATAGTTACTAGTTGGGAATAATATAACAATACTATGGACTCACACATTCGCATTAAATGAACCAAATCTTATTACTGACAAGGCGCACTTACACTCACCGTGTGGAAATCGAGTTGATTTGATCTCTGGTCCAATATATTAATCAACAAGTAATGCAATAATAGTAAATTGCAAATGATTAGTTATAAATTGCAAGTGACTAGGTAAAATATCATAGGCCACTGTTAAACTAGCGGGTCCCTGCCTAACCAATAAAGACACAAAGACTGCTCTACTGTTAAACAGGGGTGATCAGGAGCGTGCTATTACTACTGTAGGGCTGCTAAATACAAAACCGCTATTTACCGTTGGATGGCGCTAACCTGCCATCCGCTAATATATTTTACAAATTTTCTACGGCTCCTGCAAATCGCTTGTTCCTTTCTCTACCGATCGCTCGATAGAGAGCTAACTGTTCGAATATATGAGCCACGCGGGAAAACCAAAACAATAAACCCGAATCGGCTCCCTAAGCTACTTAAAACGAGTGTGAGAGGCTTTACACTCAGAGTATATTCTTTATGGCCTAATCTTACTGCTAAAACGCGCTAATAACCGCGTCCTTTCTAATAGCAAATACTGGGGTTCCCTAACGGAATATGTGAATGTGAGAATATTTAAATAATCAAAAAAAGGAAGATGCAGTGTCTTATCAGGGACTAATACCTACTATAGGTCTAAACTTGCCTTCGGCTGGCTTTAGGCCAGCAATTTACTACTGCGTTCTGCGTACTGGATACTGCTATCTAACTTATTACCCGCTAATTTCAAATAACCGCCCAGCGTGAATAGTTTACGGTACTCCAAATTATTACCTTAACTACTCTCCGCTATGCTGCATACAAATTCTTAATTTTACTAATTAATTGCAGTCACAAATATGAAACAGCGTACTAATTACTAAGTGTTCCAGAATGCGTAATTCTAATTTATTACACAACGGGTTGCACTAGTAACAGCCTAAATACTGTATTATTTTCGACCTAATCAGTAATTATTTATCGTAAACTAAGAAATAGAAATCAATCAAAGGAAAAAGGGCGCCTATCTAAACATTCATGATTTATTAGGCACACTTTAGCAACACACCAATCAGCGTAACAATCAATAATTTATACTTACCAATTATAGTTCCTAATGTACAATTCACAATCAGCAGTCAGCAATTCACAGTTCACAACTCGCAATCTACAGTTCGCAACGTAGTTTGCGACGCAGTCTACAATTCAGTCCGCAATGTAAAGCACAAAGGCCTCTCCCGGGTACATCTAGGCTTCCTAACTAACCCGATTCCTGCCCCCCTAATACTACAAAATAGAGACAAAATCTGGATCATCAGCCCATTAATTACTGTACCAGCGAGCTGTCTTCTCTCTACACTGCCAACCTTCCGACCGCAACGGTGACCCCCCGCCAGCGTTGCTTGCCTTTGAATCCTCCCCACTCCCTTCGTCGCTAACCCCCCGATGCGCCTGCCGCGCCTACCGGTACCTCAGCCCTCCATCTAATGGGTAGCTACCGTAACGGCGCATGCAATCACAAAGTCTGACAGTCTAAGGAAATCCCATGGGATTATTGCATCGAAAGGAATACATAGAACCATTAACTAAAGGGTAGAAATCATAGTTCCGATTGTAATTAGCAGTAATCATTGGGATTGAATTGAGAAACACAACAAGAAATCAGTAGAAATTACAAATTAGCGAATTATTGCAAGAAATAATTGAAAAAAGCAGAAAATACGCAAAATACAGAATAATTCTACAGTTGTGACAGTACAGCAGAATAGTGAGAGATAGAGATTGAGATCATGACAAAATTACAAAATACGCAAAATACAGAATAATTCTAAGGTACAGTCGTGACAGTACAGCAGAATAGTGAGAGATAGAGAGATTAAGATCATGAGAAAATTACACAGCACATACCGGAAATACCGCCAATTTATAGGTGATTCACGAGGGATGATGCAATAGTTCTCTGATTGGCTCCCCAATCTGCGCTACCATTAGACCAACCTGGAAGCAGCTAGGCCAATAAGGAAGCCGGATTGTGAACCTATTGCTCCTTGAAATCACAAATCGTCACCATATATGTTAATTTTGGTGATGCTTAATTTAGCGGTACTAATAATATGATACATAGAAATTAATTTAGCGCAAATATAAAGAAAATTAAACCCAATACACAGCTAGTCCTATTGAGGCTAATAACAGCAAGCTTATATCAATGGAACTATTTACTTATATTTTATTACAAAATTACCTAGGTAGGACTACATACTGTATAAAATGGATAAATTCAAATATGGGCGTTTTACTTTCCTTATCTAAATATGATTGCACGTCTTTATGGCTTATCTAATACTATATATATATATACTGTATAACGACTAATATAGGTACACAGCGCCATATATCGTAACACCGCTCCAAGGGAAACAAGCAATGTTTCCCTCCAATTGTAGAAGAATATAGGGCGATGTAGACAAAACAAAATAAATTCACTTTCAAAGAATCTAATTAACTTGGTATCATAATAATTCTAAGTATTTACAAAATATTGCAGATATATTGCATAATGGGTTTGCATACAAATCAAATTTACAAAAATATTATCTCTCTCAATGTTAACGATTATTACATACAAATTAAATTTACAAAAATACTGCTTTCTCGTTTGTACTACATAATGATTACTACATACAAAATTAAATTTACTAAATATTGCCTTCATATAAAACTTGCTAGGGCAGGTGAAAGGAGTAAGCCAAACCCGCAGGTTTGTCTCCCCAATCGCCTCCTTCTCCTCTCTCATAATATAAATTCAAATTAGTACGACTAGTGTATATGAGTCCAGTCGAATATTTACAAAAATGCTACAATATACATCAGAGCGACAATGATGTATATATCTAGAGTCTGTCGTTCCGTGATACGATTGCATTATTGACCCGCTCCTGGGCTCTTCGGGCTCGCTCCTCTTTTTCGCCCCCTCCCCAGATACACCAGTCTTCCTCGTGTTGACTCTGTTGACGGCGCCCGTGAGGCGTCACTCCCCGGAACCGGCGACGATGTTCCCTGGGCCCTGACTGATTCTCGGCTGGTACTTCTCCCTCGGCCTCGTCCCAATTGTCGTGCTCCTGTGGTCGCCTCCACCAACTCCTCCTTCTGCAATTGCACACGCGCCTTTTCGGACGCCCCCTGTGCCTTGCGCTGCAATCGCTGCGCTTCTATAATCGAATGATAGCGGTCGTCCTTGACTTGACGCTTGTCTAGGACCTCTCCTCCTGGTTCTCGCTGCGAGCCTTGAGCTCCAGCGGTTGTCGCTGTGGGCGCTGCGGTTCGCTGCTCCTTTATCCGCTCGGCGGTCAATGACCCCACCGGTATGTGAGTCAATAGGAACTCATTGCGGTATTGTATAGCCGCCATTTTCCAGTCTCCTCGCGTGTGCACCACCTTCCTGGTTTCTGAAAATAGACCCTTTGTTATACGGTCGCAAATAGCAACAAAGTTCCAAGTATATTTGTTATCCATGTTAAGTTGTCGAAAGTATTCCCGAACAACAATAACTCCAGTGTTCTGCGGAAGATCTTGAGCGGTTAATATTAGCTCCTGATATTGCGGTAACGATTGTAGATATGGCTCATACGCAATGTGCGATGGGTCTACTGCCCAAAATGCTATGGTTTTGGAAGGAATCATCTCGTAGTTGGCATCTCGCGCTACGATGTCCCTTTACCCCACAATATCCGCATTGAGAAATGAAGACGGTGCACGTATGAAACGAGTGATCTGTCTCTTTACACCAACGGCAGACCTTATGCGCCGCCTCTACTACCGCGTCGCACGACTTTTGATTGTGTCTCGTGCTGCCGCACAGCTTGCATCTACGCGCTTGTGGAAACCATCCCCTCTCATATATGAGGTCTCCAATCGGTTTCGCACTCCCTTCCTTCCCAATATCTAATACGATGTCGTCCTCTCTGGTCAGAGGTTGTCGATCCGGAACAAAGTAAACATCCTCGCCCTTGTCCTCTATCTCCAATATTTCCTCCCGCGTTCGTTTCGGATATGTCTTCTCCACCGGAAGATCCACTCCGAACACCTCTACTAATGTCTCCGGCCAACCCTCTCTAACGGGTCTATCCGCCTCCAAGTGGACGGGAGTACCAAACCCGCGGGTTTGATTCCCTAACCACTTCTCCAAGGCCTCTGGCGTCGGATACTCCATCGATGGTCGGTCTCCCAAATCTCCGATGTTCTGTCGATATACTCCTTCGAATATCGCTAATCCTCTCCTAACCATTGACGTATTCTCTAACGATTGGTTGAAGAACGGGGTTAAGAAACGCTTCATCACGTCGGATTGGATTCCCCCTTTCGAGCGAACGTATTGATCTCATCCGAACGAATACCAATGGATGACGCTTCAAAACTCGCGCAACGATATCCGCTAATAAACAAGTTACCGTGTTCGACTCAAGCACCAAATAATATTGCAGCGACGCACGGGGTGGCGCGCAGATGTTCCAATACACTAACGCTTGCCGCTTGAAGTGGGATTTGAACTCCGCTCCCGGTGGTGTGTGGGGCGAGCCACAAAGTGAGTGAGCCTTAGCGTAGTGGTACCATTAATCAACCAGTCGTTCTGTCGTTCTGTCGTTCTGTTGTTCTGTCGTTCTGTCGCGTTTTTTTTCAGTATTTTATTTTAAACGTTAATAACTCGGCCAATCCTTGATGAAATCTATCCAAACTTGGTACACATGTTGTTTGGCAAAAGTTTGAAAATTTTCCAAGTAGAATTTGCGCGGGGCCTTCGTGCAGCTTCGGTGTAACTGTTATTGTAGTTATAATATATTTATTTATCCAAAATTAACATGCGTTAAATTATTATTACTGTAGGATAAATCAGCTGGTTTTCTGACAAATTTTGCAAAACATAGGGGCTGTCTGCCAATCTGCATGTACCATTTGTACCGGTACTGTCAGGCTGTACTCAATTCCTGAATCGAGAATTCTGCAATCAGTCAATACTGCAATACAGGTCAGCCGGTACCATACACTGCAGACATGCCATATCATGTAATCTAAACATGGCCCCGGAAACCCTTGCGGTGATTATAGTTTAGGCCTAATTAGCCTAGTACCGGTAATAATAATATAATAGTTTAGATAGTTCAGTAGTTACCGCTAATCATTCAGTCATTGGCACGGTACACCGTATTGCTGTACTGCCGTTGTAGTGCGCACCGTAGGTACCACCCATGCGTAGGCTGACTGTGCTGATTATGGTACTGTCAGACTGTGGTACCTAAGCTATATACTGTTAGGTATATTGCTGTATTGGGGTGGGGTTAGGAATAATCCATTTGTTTTAGCATTGAACTGTTGAATCCCCTTATTTATTATAAAACCATTGGAAATATTCGCAAATGCCGCTCCATTACTGTCTGAAACGCTCCCGACAGTCCGATGTATCGACAGCCGATTTGCTTCAAGAGGTGATTAACAGGGGAATACTACGGAATTGCTTGTTTGTCAGTACGATTCTATTTGGGTATTTACTACACTGGGAATACGGCGGTCGGTCAGATCGTAATGCGGGCCACTGCCAAGTTCATCATGCCTCACTCCGGTCACCCACCTTGGAGTGCGGTGGGAAGAGTCCCACTTACTGACTTACGTCGACGACTGGACGAATCGACGAGGAGTGCGATCAGGGTTTAGCGGCGGCCCGTATCCTGGGATCGCCTGGGGGAAATGGTTGAACGTTGGGCAGACGTTATCGCACTGGATTACGTTCTCTGTGACGCAAAAGTGTGAAGCGAATTCGTTGTCGAATTGGGTCGGAAGCTGCGGGAATTCTACTGTTCTACGGGAGTAAACCGCAGCGGTCCGGTGACTACGGACGGATACTACTGGGATAAGCAGGTATTTCTCGATGCTCGAGGCGGATAGAGAGTTGGTTGTGTTGGGCGGTGTTGTTCAATTCTATCAAACATATTAAATAATTGGTAAAATAATAAAAACACACCAGATAAAGATACTGAGCTTATGGTAAAGAGATAGGCCGAACTTACAATTTCCAAATAGATTGTTCATATAATAAATATATTTTTGGTATTTGATTTCAAGATAGGGGGGGGGGGGGGGGGGGGAACTGGACGCAATAAAAATTCATCCCTCTCCAGGGGAAATTGGACGCAAATAACAACAGCTGATTACTCTCAAAAATAAAACTGTAACCTGTTCTATTGTGTTTACTTTATTGTTTTGGTTAAAATAACGTGCCACTGTAACCTGCTCCTTTCCCAAAATTTAGAAATTAATATTGAGGCGGGATATTAATTCGCCAAGATGGGATTTGCGTCCAGTCCCACCCCCCTCCTATCTCTTGATTTCACTAAAAAATAGAATACATTGCATTTTACTGTTATAATTGCTGTATTGAATAAAATAATTAATTGATTGTTTATTAAACCGTGCTAAGCACGTTGAACTGGAGCTCTAACAATTCCCCACTAGCGGCAGACAGGAACTGTAAAAGTCTCTGTAGAATTTCTAATTAAGCAATGCTCGTAGGTAACTACTACTAAATTTCAGATGAATCTGATCGTTGGTTCTATAATTACAGCTATTTTTACGTTTCTGTTAATTCGCCCCCTAACGGCAGACCGGGGAACTGTAGAAGTCTGTCTGTGTGTAGAATTTCTAAATTTTTTATAGACTACATGAGTACCAAGTTTGGTTCCATTTCATCCATGATTGACCGACTTATTAGCGTTCAAACATTCCTGCCATGAATAAAAGCTGCAGGAACTCGAGCGATAATTAATTTATTTATTATTAAATACTGTTTCAATTAAATTCTTTACGAAAATCTAGTCATCTTCTTTTAAATGTGGACCCTGCATTCATGGAAAATATAATATTTGATAATTCATCAGTCAGCCTACGCTAATTTCACAGCAAAGTCCTTGTCATGGCCTGTGTGTAGTAGGCCATGGTACCACCCTACTACCGGTACCGGCTGACCGGTGGCAACTAGCACTTGCACAGCAACAGCCCTACCGACGATACACAGGTTGGAATTTATGTAGAGTTTGCTCAACAGTACAGATATAAAATAGTAAATTATCTATATTACTATTGACAAGTATTGAAATATATACCGTTATTCGTATTTGCAACATCTGACATTGGAGAGGTGAGAGAAGATGAATACCGACACTCAACAAAACCAACGCTTATCACAGGTCGGTATGGTTACCTCGAAACCGGCGCAACTGTCCACTTGAATACAACTTCAAAACACAAATGCCAACAATAAACTGAAAGCGGTTACCTCGAAACCGGCGCGACTGTCCACTCGAATACAACTTCAAAACACAAACGCCAACAATAAACTGAAAGCGAATCGAACGTCTTCAGAAGAATCTGTTATTGGGACGAAGAAAAGGGAGCCGAAACCACGGGAATGGACCACAGCTAAGATTGAATGATCCCATTGTCAGAGTTCCTGGACCGAAATTGAAACACCAATTGCCGATGGGCTTGATCTCTCAAACCAAAACTTCCTCTGCGGGGTTTGCGTGGCAGTAAAGATTGAAAGTCTGGAAGCTGGCATCCCTAGGTATTATTATTATAAAGAGCGTCAGCCTGCGTTTAATAAATATATTTTAATACAAAGCAGGTCGAACGCAAAGAGGCTTATAATGAAGACGAGTACTGCATTGATTATATTCCTATAAACCACCTGGCTTTGCATATTGAACGTGCGTTTGGAATTAAGTTCGTGCTACCCTTCCGTGGGTGGTAGATGTCGCGGTTATGTATTGGTGGGTGGGGGAGGGGGGGGGGGGGGGGTGCAGATTAAAAGGGGTGAACACGTACTGTCCCCCTTTCTTTGATTAATTGGTGGTGTGGGTTAATCTCTCATAACCTGATTTTGTGATACAGTCGCACAATTTTAATTTGTATCTCATAACTGGGCCTCGTGCTGCGCGAAGGCCCCACGGACGTGTTATATTCACCATACGCCTCCTCGTATTTCTTTTGCGTCTTTAACTTGAAGTCCCAATTATATAACAAATGCACTATGAAGCCCATACCAGTCTTGGCAGAGTTGGGATACTCCCTATAAATTCCAATATCCTGTGCCCATAGCAACAATAGCTTGGTGTCGACAAACGGTCTCGGCAATCTGTCCTCCAAATCAGTCATGGCGTTGAAGTCACTCTCCAAATTGCTCTGGACTCCCGATCCCACCTTGACATAATCTTGATTGAGAATCGCCTCTCTTACTTTCTTGGGTAGCATCCTGGCATCGATACGCTCCGCTCCGTGCATACCTCCTCACCTGCATACCTCCAAAATCTGTTCTCTGGGATCCTTCCCCCGCCGATATTGCATCGTTATTATGGGCTCCGGTCTCTCTCGGTCCGCCCTCACACGCATAAACACATGAGTCACACCATCGGCCGCGCGAATTTGAATGCACTTACTAGTTAAACATTCTTGATGGGACCCTCCCTCATTGTCGTAGAATATCACTCGCCAATCTTGTAGTGATTCCTCCATCTTTCTCCACTGACGCTAGATCTCGTCGGATGGGGTCCACATGCGCTCAATAGCCTTGTGGTCATCGTATCGGGTGTAGGAACCCTTTCTCCTTAGCCACGCCTGGTCTACCTCCTCGTCGTCTGGGAATGTAGCCACCGCGACCCATACCTTTATGTACTTATCCAACCATCAAAACAACTTGCTATCCTTTCCTGGAGCTCCAATCTTGTCTAGCGTGTCGTAATCCGTTATCTGCATTGGGACGTCACGCAAGAACTTCCCGTAGGCAGTCGACGTTCCAATGATCCGACATTCTCTCCATCGGCAAGAATCTAATCGCTTCTCGCGACTCCGGGTGATCTACCAATATCGCAGGTTCGTTGCCGTCAGAATAATACATCGGTCGGGGTTGAGATACGGCCTGTGGAACAAATCCGGTCACTCTCCTCGTCTCCTCCTGATGTCTATCCGCGGTCTTATTATACTCGGCTACCCGTTCTTCGAATAATTGTTTCGCCTTCGCCGCTCGCTCCTCCTGCCGCAATGCATCTATGTCGTCCTGATGCTCAGGCGTGAGATTTCTCGCTCGGTGAGGCAAAGTAAACGTAGTCCATGGACTCGAGAGCTCCAAACCTGCGGGTTTGGTACCCGAGTCCCATGCCACTTCGCGCCGCACCTCTAGGTCCTTATAGGCTCGGTATAGCGAAATGGCCGCTGCCGTCTCTATCAAACTGGGTGTCGAACAGGGTTTAATCTCCGTATACGGATCTAAAGTCGTAACGGTCGGTGTAATGGGTCTCGGAGGTCGCTTTCCGCTAAAGTCGATACTGATCATCGGGTTGCTCATCGGGTAACCGCCCTCATTGTATCTAAGGAACTGGTGAGCTTGACATCGCGTTAATATCGGTTCAGGATGTTGCTCGTTCAGTTGATCGGGAATCGCCATGTCTTGTTTATTCATGCATTCACCACATTTGTAGAACAACTTGTATACACTGAAGACCTTTGGCGTTTCTTGATCCTCACCTCGAGTCCTCCGGTACAGATGCATTCCGTCGAACTGATCTCGGACTGCAGGTAGAGGTTCGTCGTATCATAAATACATGTTCATATGGTACAGCCGTGCGATCTCCTCGTCCGGGTCTGCACTAATGTCACATACATCTAAGGCAAAGTCGTAGGGATAACGAGTGCGATACTCCTTCCTTAAAACCTCCATGCAGTCTCCCAACGCTCTCATCCGTTCCCTCCTCAACTCTTTATCATACGTGGGCTTGTACTTCCCATTCAATTCCATCACCGACTTCCCATGGTAGTAGACGTTTGAGTCTTTACACCCGGGTCGGGCAAATGGTAGTTCCGCCTCCTCTCTGGCAGTAAATCCTCTCCTCGGTTGCGCTCTAATTTCCTTCTCCATTATAGCAGCGTATATACATATATCCCAATAGGTCCGTTATGTAACTAATTACACTGTGGGTAAATCAGTTAGATGACGCCGAAGGACAGACCTCCCGAACCCCCCAGCCGCCTTCCAGCAGTTCAGGTTCGACTTTCTAGATCCCATCTCATTCCTAACTATCCTCTAACCTATTCCCATGCATAGCGCAAAAACTTTGGAGATAAACTGGCTGTGACCAACTCACTTTTTGATGCCAAAACTACTCCCATTACTCGTACTAAACTACAGTAGTTAGAAAGGACAATAGTCTTGGTGCTCGACTATACCAAACCCGCAGGTTTGATAATCGAACACCTCACTTCACTCCAAACTACTGAGTGGGGTCCGTGTACGCCTCTGGTGCTACTAACCTTTAGCACCTTGGTTGTTGTACTGTTGGCACCAATCCGTGGAAGTTGCTAAACTCAATTTACACTCCTACGTAATATAGCCGTAATCACCATGGTTTCTAAATGCTATTTTCCAGGCTTCACGACTTTTCAAATTACTGTATGTCTATAGACGAATTCTAAAACGCGTCTATACACAGCGTCTGGAATTGTCTTGGGTTCACTTCTAAATTTTTAAAATTTTTAATTTTCCAAACATTTTTGAAGATAAAATTTTGTTTTGATACCCACCAGACAAATTCTCAACGCAAATCACCACAAACCCGCTCCTATGCATTTCCTAGTATTTGCATACGAGGAATGCATACGAAGTGAGTTGCGTCCAACACTAATTTTGGTTTGAGGCAGGAGACAAATTATAATCTCCTGTCTCGATGCGTGTCTCCTCTAATAACACGATATCTTGGACCGGTCGGTCCAAGGTGTGTAAACCATTAGTTTTACACTTCTTTGGGTGCGGACACTTGCACCTTATTTTCACAGTGACGGTGCACACTATATTTTGCACGTCTGGGTGTATGTGCAAGATGACTCCGGTCTCCCAGTATTTTCTCTTGACAACTGGTTCGGTTATCAATACGTAGTCTCCTCTTTGGAGGCTCCGAACCGTTTTGTACCACTTCGATCTGGTGGATATGGTGGGAAGATAATATTCCCGCCAATATTCCCAGAATGCGTACGCAACAAATTGGGTTATTTTCCAGCTCTTACGACTGTATAGGTCGGCACTAATGGGTTCTGATGCTCGGCACAAGAAACGCTGGACTCTGCATTAGCAAATGATTCGGCGTTAAAGCAACACCGTCTGGCAACATAGCTATCGCCCTCGAGTTTAGTGTATGCTCGATTTCGATGAAAGCTGTGACCAGCTTGTCGTCGGTAAGTTGTTTGTTTACAGGCAATGTCTTAGCAATGGCCTGCTTTATAGAACGAACCAAACGCTCCCAACTTCCTCCTCTCCAAGGACTTTCTGGAGTGTTAAATCTCCACTCCACTCTTTGCGGCAAAAGTGCTGCAGAGATTTCTCTATTCTGCGCCGCCCTATGAGCCGCGTTCAACTCGCTATTCCCTCCGACAAAGTTTGTACCCTTGTCGGAGTAAAACGCCTTTACTAGTCCTCTCCTGGCCATAAATCTCTTTAAGGCCAGGAGCAGAGATTTGGTCGACATGTCTGCCACACGCTCTATATGTACGGCTCTACTGGCCATGCATATCAGTAGCAGGCCCCATCGCTTGTGGGTCAGCCATCCACTCTTTGCCTCAATCGGACCAAAACAGTCCACCCCTGTATTTGTAAAGGGTGGGTCATATGCCTGCACTCTCGCTTCCGGGAGTTCAGCCATCTCCTGTTCCAATACTCTGGCGTTCACTCTCTTGCAAACCAGACAAGCGTCGTACATACTACCTACTGCCCTGCTTGGCTGCAATAGAATGAATCGCTGTCTCGCTGCCGACAAACAGTGTAACTTTCCCGCGTGATGCAACCTCTTATGTATATCCCATAGAATCGCTCTTTGCAATTCTTTTGGGTGACTAGGGATTATCACTGGGAACCTAAACTGTGAGTTTATGTCGACAGTCTGGATTCTCGATCTATGACAAATCAAACCCTTATGGATTAATGGGCTCCATTTTCTAAGGGGTTTATAGAGAACTGGTCATTGAGCCGATAATAGATAGAATTCTTTTGGGAAGGCACACATTTGATAATGCTTCAAATGCTTTAATTCCGCTTGATCAATCTCATCCTCTGTCAGAGGTCGTTTCAATTTCTGAATTCGCTCAATATTAGTGCTCATTTGTTCTCCTAAATGTTCCAAATGTTTTAAACAAAGGTACGAAACGTATCGGCTTAACCACGCAGCTCTTTTACAAATTGTCAGCCAAGAGGCAGACGAATTTAGTAATTTGTCATATATACTACATGGCTCTAATGCCAGCAACGGTCGTCCGTTAGTTAATGGAAGTTTCGAATTCAAACCCGCAGGTTTGGAAACCAAAGGCTCCATCTTGTAGGTCATTTTCTGTCCGTCACTTACCAATTGTGACCCTTGTTTAGTCTGTAAGGGTGGTTTTATGTCATAACTTACCCTTCCAGACCTAGTCGTCACATAAGTCTCTAGGTCTGACAGGTCTCCGGGCCGCTCCAATGACTCTTCAGGCCGCTCCAATGACTCTTCAGGCCAATCCAACAACTTGAGTTTGGCTTTCGACTTAGACTTGGAGACTTTCTCCACTTTGACTTCTGCATCCTCTGGCATCGGATTGGTCACTATCTTCAGTCGGTCTGGCCAATGTTCCTGTGTCCTCGTTAGAAAATCAGGTCCATGCAACCAAAACTCCTGGGACTCTTCCTGACAGAATTCTGCCGGCATAGCACCTCTCGAAGTTATGGCGGCCGGGTTTAACACTCCCGGACAATGTCTCCATTGTTCCTTCGTCGAAAAGTCGACGATCTGAGCGCGTCTGTTGGCCACAAATGTCTTTAGTGCAATATTGTCGGCTGCAATGTATACTAACACTAAGGATGCGTCCGTCCAATAGAATAAGGTCAATGTCGTGTCTAACTCCTCTATTATCTGCTTACTTACCTCGACTGAGACTACTGCCGCCTGTAACTCTGCACGAGGGACAGTCATGTATTTGACCGACATTGTCTTTGATCTAGAAGTCACAAAGGCCGTCTCAAATTTGTCTTGACTTACCTCTCGGCGAAGGTAGGCTACCATACCAAAGCCGGTGTCACTTGCGTCACTGAACAAATGCAGTTCGAGATCAGCTGGAAATACCAGCTGATTCGGAAAGTAGGAGCGGGGTACATCTATGTTTTTCAATAGATGCAACTCGGCTTCCCACTCTCTCCAATGCTTTGCATGTATAGGATATTGGTTCGTCCCACTCTAGGTCGGACAACCAAATTTTCCTCATACATACTCGTGCCTGTAATATTACCGGGCTGAGAAAGTTCATCAGGTCGAATAGTCTACTCATTGTGGATAAGCAGATTCTCTTAGTCAAAACTTTGTCTGGACTATTGGGCTCGAACCTAACTCTTAACTGGAAATTATCCGTGTTCGGGTTCCAAGCGAGTCCCAGTACTCGCGCCATGGGGATGGGTTCTACCCCCAATTCAATGTCTCCGCTCCCGCGATCTTTCACCGGGAACGATTCTAATAGGGCCTCTGAGTTGTTAGTGAACTTGGTCAGAGGAAAACCCCCTGTAGCCAAGCACTCCTGTAGGCCGTGAGCCACTTCTATGGCTTGTTCTGCTGTGTCCTTGGACACCAATCCGTCGTCCATGTAGAAATTTCTCAAGATGGACTCGATAACATCTACTGGATACTTACCAATCTGGGCCGTCGCCGTTTTCTTTAGAACAAACAGCGTGCCATTGGGACTATCGCGGGCACCGAATATCCTGACATACATCTGGTATGTAACCACTGGGCCGGATAGGTCTTCATTCTCGTACCAGAGAAATCTGAGGCTATCCTGGTCTGCCTTGCAGGCTCTTACCTGGTGAAACATCGCCTCGATGTCGCAAGTAAACGCGAATCGCCGCTGTCTAAAGCGCAACAGTATTCCTATCAAATAATTATTCAGGTTGGGGCCATCCATCAACTCTGAATTCAGGGACATACCTCTATAGACTGCTGCGCATTCGTTGACTAATCGGACTTTGTCTGGTTTGTCAGGATGAGTCACATAGTGGTGTGGGAGGTAATAAGTCTGGTCCGTCACTAAGTCCGGGTCCTCTACCTTCCCAGCAAACCCCCTTGCGAAATAGTTGTTTATCTGGGCGCAATACTTCTCCCTAATGTCTGGATTCTTCAGCAACCGAGCCCTTACTCCGTTTAATCTTTTCAAGGCTAAGTTGTAGTTGTTCTCCAACTTAGGTGGTTGTCGACGCCACAACATTCCAACTTCAAAATGTCCTGTCGGTAGCAGACATATGGTGTCTTCCATCATCTCCAGCGACCGTTTCTCATCAGTGGACATGGTTAGGTCATATCCACCGGGTTCCATTGCATCGCTATCCAGCCATTCCACGGTTCTAGCTCCTGTCTCGAGGTCCTGGCGTAACAATTCCTCCTGCAATTCCTCCTCACTGTATTGGAAAGTGTCTAGGTCTCGATATCTAGCCACTTGACCCTCCACTATATCGGTGTAAGTCAAAACATTACTCAAGTAGGTAGCGTGGGCCGCTGAACCAGACCCACGGGTCTGATAACAGTAGTCCTCGGGTTCACTATCTGTCCGGTCGTTATAGAGTGGTTCTGACAATCTAACATTATCAGGAATCAACTCTTCGTCCGACTCGCTAACGTCACTATAGTGGTCAATACAGGCTCTCCTAAACTCGTCTATGTCTGGTGGTTCTACTAATGGTGGTTGAGTTATAGGCTGTAATCCGTTGTATCTATCCTTTGGCTTGTCGCCACCTGTAAACTCATAAGACATGGGTACTCGTGTATACCAACCTAGTATAGTCCTATGGGCATGTGGTCCATTTACATGCGGCTCAGCTGGTCTCGTTTCCCATATTTGGTGTGCGATCAGCTGTTCTGCACCAATTAACATAGATACATTCCTATAACTTACCTGGTGTCTCGGTACTCTGAGCTTGTCAAAATACTCCTGTGCTATGGGACTCATCGGTGGCGCCTTACCTAACTGCCTGCCGAACCCTTTCATAGCTAGACACTTGAATCCGTCTAATGGCAACGCTCTCCGTTCTTGGCGAGTGTGCTGGTCTCTTGGGAGTAGGGAGTCTAGTTCAACCGAAATTTCGTGTCCCTTGAGGTCCCCTACCCCATGCATGGACTTTAACTCTATTTGGATCTCCTCTGCATCCTGGAAGCTGGAAACGGCTCTCGCCACTTCCTCGTCGATATAAGATAATGTGGACACAGTGTCCAACATCACATATATTCTCTTTGATCCCTTATCTCCAGTAAGTTTCACCGGAATCACGCTGAATATTTCCGACGTGGCCGATGACAAATATGTCCGCGCGCTGGTCGATGAACTACCCGCGGTGAACCCTTGGCAGGTCACTTCTCTCGCGCTCGCCTCGCCATCCTCGTCCGACGAACCTGGTTGATAACCATCGTCCTGGATGCCGGTGTACGTATTTCTTCTTATCGATACGGGTTCTCTGCTCCCCTTCCTTTGAGGATTTCTCTGTAGGTAACGGTCCGTTGGGGTATGGAAATCCGCATGTAGCAACTTGTGATGTAGTCTGCCGCATTCCATGCATCTATCCTTACTGTTCGGGCACTGCCGCAGTACATGACCTGGCGCAAGACATGCCCAACAGGTGTCCTACGTCCGCACTTGAACTCTTCTCTGTTCCGAAGTTAATTCTTTGAACCGTCTGCAACTGTCTAACTTATGGTCGTCAGATCTTACCTCCTTTAGTAAACAGAATTGGCAACCTACAAATCCAACCGGCAACTCCTGTTGCTTTAACTTAGGTCTATCTGACTGCTCACCTGACCATACTCGCGAGTCTGATCTAAAGGCAGGGGTACTCAAATTATATCTGTCTACTGAGTTAAAAGTCACAGTGGTCATGTCATCGTCAAAACTTACCATTGACTTACCGGTAACAGGTTTAGACTCTCTCATATTCTCCTCTGAGAAATTTGTTCATCTCTGCTACCGCGTCTGTGGCTATCATGTCATGGATGTGTTGAAGTGTCAACACCTTACCTTGACCCTCTAACTTATTCTCTAATTTGCGCCATTTCTGTCGGTAACGCATGTTTAAACGTCTTATTATGCTCTTCAAAACTTCGGCGTGATCACCATGATGAGGTAGATTCACCGTCCTCAAGATGTCTAATGCGTTCGAAATAGCGTTCGCTAAGTTCAACAGCTCTAACGGAGTTGTAATCCTTCTGCCCTTACCCAAGTCTTCCACTATCGACTGTGCCATCTTGATTTTATTCCCATAGATGTCGCTAAGCGTCTTCATTGCCAACTCAAATGCTCTTTCATTGCCGACGAAGTTGTCAGCAATGGCTCTAGGTTCTCGATGGAGCATCTGAAGCAGATAGTTGAACTTCTCGTTGGGAGTAAAGGTGCTGTTGGTCAGCTGTTCGTCGACATAGGTTTTGAACGTCCTCCAATGTCTATGGTTGCCCATAAACTTTTGGGGTTGTTGCGTCGGCAGTCCTTGCCTAGCGGCAAACTTACCTATGTCTCTAAGGGTTGCGTCGTTCCAGGTTAACAAATGGTTTAGTTCTGCAGGGTTATTAAGTCTGGTCCTTTCCCGGTGGTTCAAACTTACCTGCTCTGCGTCGGTCCTTCATACCTTATAGTTTCGGGACTTCTGACGTCTCATGTCTTCCTCTTCATCGCTTGAGTCTGTGTCAGTCCTCAGCGCTCGCGTTGGTTTGCGTGCCGAAGCCCTGACCCAGGCTTCTTGTATAAACCTTTCGGCCGAGTTCTCGAAGTTGGGATTATAAATCGTCGGGATAGGCGTTCTTACCTGAGGTCTATGTGGTATAGTTGCCTCTGATATGCATACTCGTTGACTAGGTTGGACTTTATCTAGTTCAGGCCTGCTAGGATTAGAATTACTTCTTACCTGGGCTGCTTCCTTTAACCGTAGGTTGCTAAGCATGTCCGTTATAGGTTGGATGTGCGGCGATATAGCTTGCGCTAAACTAGCACTTAACTCATCCCTCGTAATAAATTCCTGGCTAGGGTTCTGTTGTATAGTCGGCTCTATCTGAGTAATCCGCTGTCTCTCATCGGGCGATAAGACTACTCCCTATGGGGAAACCAGCGGATTATTATTCTCTGGTTCCGAAACATTTATTACTTCATGATCCTGGCATACTAGCAGAACAACTGGAATTTGTTATGAATTCATCTTTGTCATTGGGAATTGTACCGATACCGAACATCTTATCTTTGGTCGAACAGTCATCAACTGCATCTACAAGGAAGGCAACCGTAGTAAACTACTCAGTAATTCGTATCGCCCAGTATCGAGTGTTAGTATCTTTGCTAAGATTTTTGAGGCGCTTATAATGAGTGATCTTATGTGTAATAAAAGTATATTCCCTGCAGATTTAGTCAGTTTGCATATAAAAAACAAATAAGCAGAGACGGTTGTTGCAGCAGTCTTGGAAACAATGGAATTCTATACAAGGCGAGGTTCCCCTGTTTATATATGTAAGATGGATCTTGCTGCTGCCTTTGATAGTGTTAGTCACCTAACCTTATATCGAAACCTTGAAAACCATACCCATCCCAATCTTCTATTATTAATTATAAGTTATTACAGTCAAAGAATTTTACATTGTAAATTTGGCCCCCTTGTTGATTGTTTTGGTTTCAATGTCTTTAATGGGCTGAAACAAGGCTCCCTAATGTCTCCAACTTTTTTCAACCTGGTAACATCACCTATCATGAAATATCTGGAAAGTAGTGGTATTGAGTGTTCTATTGCTAGGCAATGGCTGGGTGCGATTAACTATGCGGATGACTACTTAATTATGTGCTCATCTCCTAACGATGTTCAAACCTTATGTAATATGTTGAGTTACAAATCAAGGGAACTTTCCTTAGAGATTGAAACATCAAAGACATGTTGGCTTGTCCGTAATCCGCCAGGGCGTGTTAGTTGTGCACCCATGTATCTAAATATACTGGGCCAATGCTTGCAAAGGAAGAGTGAGTTTATGTTTCTAGGAGTGAAAATTTTTCGAAATGATCGAGGTGTCTATCAAGATGTTCGAAGAGATTTAATTTTTACTTCTAACATGTTTTATAGCAAGTCCTGGACAACTCGGTGGTATCCAATAAAAACTATATCAACTCTATGGAGGGCAATTGTTTAATCTCCGATTTTCTATGGGATCTCTGAGTGCCTCTGACATGGAATCTCTTGACTCTCTCCATTGACAGCCACTTCGGAATTTACTTTGCGTTGGACGATGCACTAGTAATGCAACGATATATGAACTTATGGGATTAAAGCATTGTCTATCACTGTCTATCATTGGCTTCACTCTGTCCTCTTGGCCAATAAACACAACCTGAGCTACTCAGGACTGGGTATAGTACACTTACATCTGGAATTACTGGTTGCTCATTACCATCGATAAAGTCATTGTTGAATAACAACTACCTAAAGA
Source organism: Nemertoderma westbladi (assembly GCA_032718475.1). NCBI lineage: Eukaryota > Metazoa > Xenacoelomorpha > Nemertodermatida > Nemertodermatidae > Nemertoderma > Nemertoderma westbladi. The sequence goes on along the minus strand of JAUCBJ010006029.1, from coordinate 1,393 downwards.
AGTCCTTGGATAACTGGCTTGTTCCAGGAGCTCCACTACCAGTGGACCTCTTAGATGCAGCTTACATTAATGAAACATATGGTTTGGTTAATGTAACCTTTCTGACCGAGCACGATCGTATCCTTAGTTATTTTAATATTGTATAAATACTTGACACTGGATTTGGATTACAGTTTTAAACTTTTAATTACCTAACTTTATGTCTACAAACATTTTACTATGTGCATTGGATGCATTTTTAATTTATAATATTTTAATTTTGTCGCCTAGAGCGAATTAATATACTATAATAATAAAAAATATCAATTTCTTTTAAGTTAGCAAGAGTGAAGAACGGGCCTATTTATGTGAATGAGTATGTTACTAAAGGATATATTTTTATATTGAATATCTTAATGGCGGTGTCCGTGGATATTAAACGAAAATGCTACAACGACCCAATAATTCCAAAAGCTTTCATTTCTTTATCTTTATGTGGGTATGGGTAGTGAATGATAAAGATGTCTGAAGGGTAACTCCGAGGTATTCGTAGTTGTTTACTAATTTAATTTCAACATTTCCATATTTAAATTGATCATGTTTACCATATCGCAACCCTTGCGGAATTTTACTATCTTTGTTTTTATTAAATTAACTTGCATACCATTTACGTTACATCAGTTGAAAATAATGTAAAAGGCTGATTGTATATCTTTCCTGTTTCTTGAATATATATCAGGATTTGTATTGGAGATTATGTTACTGAATCGATCAAACAAATGGTCTGGGTTATCCAAGGTGATATATTGTCCCCACTGTCCTTTAGTCTGTTTAGGTAGTCTGCTTTATAGGCTGGCCTTTCTGTCATGGTTTTGCTCTATGCCGACGACTGGTGATCTATGGATTCTGAACAGCAAGCCCTGGGTCGCCTAGCAATAAATTCCGAGGACAACCACTTAACCATGAACCTGCATAAAACAAAGACGGTGAAATTCCGCAGAGGTGGACGATTATCCAAAGTCGATAAATTTACATTTAATGGAAACACCATACGATTTGTCAACAGTTGCAACTTCCTTGGGATTGTCCTATCTACAAAAAGCTTCGGCCACCATGATAATCTTTATGAGGCATCACATCCTGCATGCGACTTATCCTCCGTACAGTAGTTGATCTACTGTAAAACCTACTACTGCTATAATCGGCCTGCTGCATTCAAACTGCACATTGAGATGCTATGCCAGCTTAACAAAAATATGTTGTCACCATCATGCAAATTACAATTGGCAAGCCCAATCAGCGGCCATTAAGAATGCTATGCCGGTTTATCAACAAAGTTGCACCGGGGCCACTACTACTACTACTAGGATCGGCATGCTGCATTGCAGCTGCATTTTTAAGAATGCTGTGCCGG